>JADAQX010000574.1:0-33792 GCA_015476325.1 Cardiosporidium cionae
CACATCTAAGACTCATCCTACTTCTAACAATTTTGTCGAAAAATGCTAGGGAAAATAATTGGCGCAAATCGAATGTCGATTATATCCGCATGCATTCAAATACAAGTCGATATAAGATTCACTCAGTACGCACTTACATAACAAAAGTACTACTAGTTTGGGTAGTAGGATTGATTCATCCCTTATATTAACTGCCATGTAATAGTATTGTTACAGTCTTGGTTTTTTTTTATAAATATTGCTAAGCAGCTGCTTTTCTTAGCGTAGGGTCAAATTTTCAGCAAATGTACGGGCTTTTATGCTTCTTTCGAACTGCAGATATATTTTTCGCGTATCTCTAGTGCGTGAAAAATGGGTTTGTGTGAATAAGGCGATCTTCGCTGAAAGGTTTGACATGTTCTGTGTTTATAAAAAGTTTAATTAAATACTTCAACTATCCAATGCAGCCTGCCTGTTATCTACTCGATACATAAAAAGTTTGGCAGAATGCAAGAATTGTCTTTAAAAGAGGAGTTTTGGATGTTGCATCACCTGTGCCCATACGTACTGTTTCTTTGACAAGTAAATAAAGTTATGCTGCATGTAATTGCATGTAACTGTGAGTCAACCGGGGAGAACCCTCAATCGAACGCTACCTCGGCGCAAAGAGTGATATGCGGGCATCGCACTAAAAAAGTTTTCGCCGATGTCCCCTCCAAAGGGTGCTCACGTTTCCCGTATTAGTATTTCTTAAGGATGCAATTTCTATCTCTCTCATTCTCAACGATGTAAGAGTTCTACTCATTTACATCCCAATCACATGCTTAGAATGGCGTTGGGTCTACAGTGATTCATCAAAATGCATTATCTCATATATTGCTTCTATCAAATCACATAAAGGAGTATAATTTTTTGAACTTCAGTCTTTTGTCTAATCAATGGGCAAGAATTATTTTATCACTTTTTATAGGTGTGCATCAAATTTTTTCTTTTACTCGACAATTTCTCGGATGACTAGGAAGATAGATGTAAGTAGAATTGATTTGAAATATTTTATTCTCCAAATACAATAAATTCATTTGAGTTGATACATATCAGAAATTTAGAAAATAAATGCCTTTGAATTTGAAATTTTTTTTAAATATTTTTCCGAAGCGCTCTCGAATAAGTGTGAACTTCATCTTCAGTATTTTGATGTTATATTAGAATAGTAAAGAAGTAGCAAGACAATTCTACAGCAGTTTATTTGAAGATAATTTCCCATTTTTTAGACTTAGCTACCAGTACGTATGTTTCATAAAAATACTTTTCCGCTATACGGGATATATTTCAAGAATCTTTAAACTTGAGGAAAATTGTCGAAAAGTCAAATATTGTACTCCACAAATATGAATCTAAGACTCAAACTTATTTTCAACTATCAATGCTGTGTAGGCATTATCCTTGCTGTATTTCTGCAGCAAGTTAGTGGTAAGTCTATGAGAGAATCTAAGAAATTATTTGCAATAGAATTTAGTAGTGCTCTTACCTACGATTCATCGCGTTTGTAAATATGAAGCAAGGACGTTCTTTTGTATGTTATTCCGGTTGAATCGACAAAAACTTTCAAATGTAGTCAATTGAAACGCTGCTACTTAAGCAAAAAACCATGCAAAATGTTCTTTTATCACGGCATCTATCTATATACTGCTGCGATGTGTATACAAGTGGCAGCTGTCATTGCAAATTCCACTTATCACAGCAAGCGTAAAAATTCTTTCGAATTTTTGTAGTTTCTGAACAAATTATTATTAAGAATACCCTCTTGTACATTACTTCGAACCTTGAATTTTTGCCTTAGATTCCTACTTTTGCAGGTGATAGTGAACAAAACAAAATTTTGTTCGATGGAAGCAATTCAATAGGAATAAAACGGTTGCTTCAATATAGTCCTAGGGTAGTACAAGGTAAGTAGTTTTTTTATGTTCTCGCGCCAACAATATGCTACAAGCCAGCCCTACAAATTCCATATAAAATACTAATTTACCACATTTGTTGGGGATTCCTTCATGTAAAATAACTTTATCATTCATAGCTTTTGTAAGGAGAGCGACATAAATAAGAGTTTAGGAAGTTACCAACCATATAATATAGATCAATCGTATTCGTGTTACTGATCAATGGTAGAGGTAAACAGATGTATGCCCGTCTTACCACCATAACAACTTAACCATGTATAAGTCATTGCAACAATCATTATTTCGCTGTTTTACGATACCAGGTTACTATGGGAGTAACTATGCCTATCGCCCTAATAATGGACTTCGCTTTCAAGGCAGTGTTGGAATTCCCCTTAGCACCATTATGAACAACCCTTATCCCTTCTCTCCAGTCGCTACCCGCTTACCTGGTGTAACGTTTTTACCAATCAATACGGGTACATTGAATTTTTTGTTTATATCATTTTTTCTCATAAATGTTTTGTTGCATTAGTGAAAGTATACACAGTAGCGTAGTAGCACGATTACCAAAAATAATTACACAAATACTAAACAATTTTTTTCTATAACCCACTAGAATGTATTAAAATTGGTAGTACACCTTTCACGCACTTTCTGTTATACGTTGGTCTTTCTCTTTTTTCCTTACATTAGAAATGTAAACACATTCATTTACCAATTAAATCAGCATTAGCAGCTAACATATTCAAGTTCTAATTTACGCTTTAGTGGCTCAATCATTCTTACAACTGCATCTGCGTAATAAATTGATATTTTGTGAAAACCAATATGTTCATCTGCTCTTTATTACATAAATTATCAATATGTCCTCAATTTATATTTATCGCTGTAATTTATTTTTACCGTAAAATGTAAGGAAATAAAACCAAGAAATTTATTTGATTTAAAGATGTTTTTCTTTTGGTTAAATGCTTTGCTTATGGCTTCCCGACTGAAACTAATGTGTGCTAATACTTTGCTCCTCTTTAAATCCCTTTCCTAACATCTCCATTCTCTGTGCTCTCAGGGGTACTGTATGAAAATTTTGGGCCTTCCTACCCGACAATTCCAACAGCCGAAGAGCTGAAAGCTTTCTTCACACCCAACTATACCGGCCGCGGTGATGAGGTGGTGCCCTTGTCGGGAAATGGCACACTCCCTTTAGATGAGCAAACGGATGAAAGCGAAGGGCCTATTTTGTCTGCTGCAGGTTATTACAGTCATATCTTACCGCAAATTTTTTTCAGAAAAAATGTTATAGTGTCATTTCACTGTAAAGCAACCGCTTACTCTTCAAGTCACAATTGTGTTTGTTGTTCTTCCTTTGATTTCTGGCTTGCTCAGATATTTTCCAACTGAGAAATGAAATAGAAAGCCAAAATTTATCCCCCACAGCTGCTGCTGCATTAATTGATGAGCGTTATCCTGCAGCGTCAAGTGAATTCAAGACAAATTTACTCAGTGAGCTCAAGTTATTTCAATAAATATGCTTATTGTTTGTGCTTCTATAACCTTATTCTATCTGTTGTAGGTGCTTTATGTCGTAGCTATCTTGAGTAAGTTTTGTGGCAATAGTGCCGCCTATGTGAATTTTTTTTAATTGGCAATCTACTTCAGCTAATTTCATCAACCACATTATATAAACCACAATTTATATTTGCTTGTTTAAACATTAGCAAGCCTAGGTATAGTACTGCCTACTGAAAATGAAGGAACAACCAATGGAGGGAGCGGAGAAGCAGGGACGGATAATGCTGCAAACACAAATGGTGGAATATTGGGTGACTTAAATGGAAATGCATCTTCCGGCAACGTTTTAGAAACTTTACCACCAGCGCTTGGCAATGGAGGTACTTAAATGTCATTGCCTCTTGTAGCGCTTTTTTGATTTATTTTTCTGTAGAGTACTCAAACATTCATCAAATAAACTCAAATGCTTTGTAGAGCACCATAAATCAAACAATAGTGTTGCTAAATCATCCATAGTATGCATGTAAGTAATCACGGTTTGCTCGTTACCGTCTTTAGATTCTCTAAATGGAATGAATGGAGGATCCCTCCCTTCCATTTTGGGGCAGCAGCTGAATCAAGCTACCACTCAAAATCGTCAAAATGAAAGGTTTCAAACGTTTTTGCCGCAAGCAATTCCTCCCTATGCAATGGCAGATGCTTTTGCCCGAGTTATAGAGAGTGCCACACCAAAACCATCTTCGGCAGGGCACCGATCCATCTGGTGCTCGCTCTATCGCAGTCACCCACTTTGTAGATGAAATTTTGAATGGTAGCCCATCTTACAATATAAGCAGAGCACTTTTTTTCTTGTTATTGTGATGTAAAGGTACTTGGTGAAATTTTTTTTGCTGAACTTGACAAAAGGTCGGTTAAGTGCGGTACTACCGCAGCAAATTTCTACTTTATTGGAATAAGCTGTTTTTCCTGATGCTGCTTTCGATAGAAATTTTCTTATAACGGTTTATTAGTAGAAGACGCCAGGAATCACTAATTTTGCTTGCTTTCTATAGAAAAATATAGGTTTTCTATTCTATTAGTTATAAACAAAATAGGTATATTTTTACAGGGGGTAATACTTTGGAAGAGCAATAAACTGTCTGATAAAAATAAAATAATAATGGTCTGATCTAGTGGTTTCAAGAGTGTAATCTTCAAAAGGAGAAATCAATTTTTGTAGTAAAAAGGTGCAAATCAGAACAGTAGTTCTCAAACATGACATGAGGGAGGACATTACCATTGCACATTTGTACCACAACTCAGCACTGTATTCGCATACCAATACAACTATCGTCAAAGAATATCTCCCATTTCATAATCGGACCGCAGCAATTTTTGCACTTCCAAATATTAATTCGTTGATGCTATTTTCTATGCAGGAGCTTTAGAGTGGCAGCAATAGGCTAGATATATTTCTCATTCATTGTTGAATTTATGAAATGTGGTATCTTAAATTTGCTGAGGTGATATTAGATTTACATTATTTCCCTCCAGTATAATATTTTTGAAATGCCCTACTTCAGTGCAAATCAAATTCAGTTGATTGAATTTGTACAAAAAAACAGACATTGTTTGAAATTGCCATCAAATCTAAATTATTTTTAAATGTAAAAACAATCTTTTTAAAGCCAAATATTAAAAAGTCTCATTGAGGTTTCAAAAGAAATAACATCACTGTTAAAATAAACCCCATGTCTGCATTGTTATCGCCGTCCGTTTTTACCTCAAGGAATTTTTGTGGTTAAAAACATTTACAAATTTATCATAAGCAAAGAATTTGAAGCAATCAAATTTTTAGTTAAGCGAACAAATAATACGAATAAATAACTAAAGACAGTATCATAAGAATAAAGCAAAAAATGTTGTACTCACTTCTTTTCTTTCTTAATTTGGAATTAAATTGTTTACCAGTATATTTAATTTATAAAAAAAGTGTACATTCTTTGCCGATCACTCTTTGGCCTTAGAGCTTGTTCATTCGTTTCGCATCTAAATTTTGAAAAATTTCATTTTTTGTCAAAGAAAACCAGAATGAGTGACTGAATTTGCAATCCCATTTCACTGTTTCTCCAAACAGCGAAATCGTTTGTTGTTTTTAGTGTTTTAGGATAAGAATCTACATCAAAAATTAGAAAATTAATAGAATAGGAAAAACACATTATCGCCACGCGAAACTCTTAGTAAGATTGCTACATTGGACAAACTAAGAGTCGCAGTAGAAAATATTTAAAGAGTTTTCCCGTGGCTGCTTTGCAACTGCCAAGTAGACTACACTGATTCCTGGCAGCGTATGAGAATTCAAGATTCAGTAGAATGGTATGTTTTATTTTGTGTGAGAAACAATACCATTTTCAAAATATTCATATGCTTCACTAGATGGATGTGCAAGCACTACCGGCTACAATAATCGAGAAGATGATTGTGTTCCAAAAACTTGGAATAAAAAAATGGTTAAATCGAATGGCTTGCTTTGCTGCATAAATTCAAAGTTATTTCTATCAATGTGGTAAAATTCGATGTTGACCGCATCCCCTTAGTACAAAATATAACTGCCATTGTGTCCTGATGTACTTTGAATGAGTAATATTTTTTAAATAATACGGAATTTTTAGTATTTCCTTTCAGGATATTTTTATTAGATACTATTTTCTTTTTTACATGTTGTTGGTGAATATATTGAACTTATTTAATGCGTTATTTGTGATAATTGTCAATAGCGCCATGGCATGATAGATTCAGATCGAAGAAATCTTCTGCTGTACTCTGATTGAGTGCAGGCGACTGCTAATCATATCAAAAAGAATGCGTCTGAATAGTAAGAATCGTTATCCCCCATTCCTTTACTAGCGTAGGGAGTACAACTGTCAGTAGTTTGCAGGGATAGAGAATTTATTTGCAATATTGAACATAGAAACTCGTTGACGGTAAGCCTTGGAAATATTATTCATCAATGAGAGCAGTTGTCAACAAGACGTTGAAGCGAGCATACAATGTTTTTCGTATGAATTTTTGTAAATACAGCATGAAAGTCTTGTGGATAATCGACGTTTTGACCAAGGGATTATAATGAAATGCAGGCTGGTTGATCCTGATCTGTCTCTGCAGCCGCGTACATACCTCCCAGAGCTGTAACGAATGTAGCTAGTCAACCAGAATAACTATTACTACGGCTATGCTTTGAATGGACAGGGAAACTACGCATTTTCAGCGCATATCAAAATTGATCCTTTTCTTCAGTTGTCGTTAGTATAAGTAAAACTCTATATGACATTCTTCTTTGTAGAACGATAATTTTCTGAGGCGATTCAAGGCGGTAAATGATTTGCCCCTTTCAGCCTTGTCCTTTCAACCGGAGCTTTAGTATGGTGCTTTTTGATTTTCGAAGTTAGATTGCTTTAAAATGATTGTCCTTAAATTTTTTCTGGGATCAGCGCAGTATGTGTAATGTTTAAGTGTAAGGGAAATACGACTTGTGCTTCTCTCAGTATTGACTTCTTTTTCTACAGTGCATTGTTTCACGGGTCGTAAAAAACTTCCAAATATGTTTCTTTTCTATATCATCATCAGCGCGTTGCATGCATATATGTGGCAATTGGCAGCTACCTTGCTTCAAGTCGCTGAATCGTGATGCGTGATGCCGACACAAGACATTTTTAGCATTTTGAAGGCCCTCCAAAACCATCTGTTTCGGTTTTGTGACACACCAGATTACATTCGGCAGAGAGTGACTCTGTTGCCTAGGGTAGAGCTGGTTTTCTATTTTCTCTGAGCAATAGTAATCTATTTTCTTTCTAACTCAATCATGAATGACAATTCCATTCGCTGTCTTGGATTCCAATCTCACGGCTATAGGGGAGATGGAAACCAAAAAAATAAGAATTTGATCCAATGGAAGAAATGGTTAATAAAATTTCACTGATCAAATATATACTACGCCGAAAAATAAATATAACCCGCAAAGAATGCCAGAAAAAAATGTAAATGGAACAGCAGACTCACGCAAATCTTAGTATCATAATAAGGCTGTAGTAAGTACAGAGCAAAACACTTAAAACTGGATCATTTAAAATTGGGTTACTACGAAAGCTAGCAAAATTTCAGCGCCTCCCCCATCAATCTTCATACAAATCTGTTTCCTCCACCCATTTTAAGAAAAACCCTACATCCAACTCCACCAAGGCGACTGCATACAGAAAAAAAAATATAGAGGTGTACCAAATTGAAGAAGTATAAAGACAGCATTAAACTCCAGTTTATCCTGTAGCACAAAGGGGAAGCCGAAATGATGCTCTACATAACTCTTTTTATTACGAAGTGCAACAAGTAAGGAGTACTCCGCGTAGATCTCTAGTATAATGTGAAGAAGAGATTGTGGAGCAGGAAATATTGTATATATTAATATTTTTTGAACACTTCTATGCTCCTTACAGCCACAGTGTAGTGGATAAAATGTTCTGATACGCCTTCTCTTTCTATGACAATATACGAACTTAATGGCACACGAGTACACAAAAATCCAAATGAAGCGCTTTCTCACCTGGCATGTTTATACTATATTGCTTTAAAACTTGAGGATGTATTACACCCATTATTCCAATCTCCACACCTTGAGGCTCTACACGTATAGCCACACGTCTCCCTGGAAGAAACGCAGGATCTGAATGGAACGGCAAAAATTTTGAAAAAGAAGTATGTGAGCCTTCCTAGAAGGGTCTGCTAATTTATGATGACGGAATCTAAACTAATTCTTGAGCTTGCAAGATTCTCTGACGTTTTCAATTACAAAAACAGCTACCTCTCATAAACACATGGCTAAACTTGCACCGGCAACGACCATTTGTAAGTACATAACTGCGTGCCAGGAAAAAATAATTTGAGGATGCACTGCTTGATAAAAGCTACAATCCGGTCTCATTTATTAAAGAATAAACCAGAATACCTCTTTATGGCGTCATTCATGAATTAAATCTCGTTTTTACCTCTCAAAAACAAAACTTCATTTTTATCTCTTTAGCTCTCTTTTCGTGTGTGACATGTTCTACTCCTCCCTCTGAATAGTCTTTATCCTTTTCATTCATACTCTTTATTGCATTCCTTGTTATCATCCACTGTATATAAACTCTACATCACTTCCAGATTCGTAAATAAGCAAATAATGAAAAAACTGAATCCAACTGGCAAGCAGAGTAAGGTGCAGTTGACCTTGGGATGGAGTGAGCGTATAATAAGGAGATTGAGAGCCATCGCAGTTGTTTTCCATTGTTCTTTGCCCTTCAGCAATCGTATAGTCAGCAAAAAAGTGAAAACGTTCCATTAAATCATCCAATGCTCCATGCACTTCCTGCAATGAGTAGAAATACCTTCCCCTTTATAAACAAAAAAGTAGCAAGTATTCACTAAAGAGAGACTAAAAGTAAGAATTTTCCACGTCAAATCCATCCTCCTTCATGATTTTCTTCAATTTTCAATACAAGATTTTCTTCAATTTTCCACTTGACCGCTTCAAGTGTCGTTACTGTTCTTCACAAACTGTGCATATACGCATACCCACTCTTATACTATCTTTATCTTTTCCCTGCCTAATACAGCTAACATTTTATGATCCTTTTCGTGTTCATTTAACCTGCTATTCTCACTCGCGTAGCTTTTTTCTTGGTTCTGCATCAATTATTTTTGGTATTTCTTTTTCAATACAAGTGTTGCTTTCATCTTTTCTTTAACTGGTTACATATAGACAAGATACATCACCCAATTCTGTGTTTAAAGAAATAAAACAGAGATTTATCCTCCATTTACTTTGTGTGCCCCCCCCTCTCAAGAACCGTCACATGGCTACTGAAGTATAAACCGGAGTTTGCTTAAGAAATTGTTAAAAAATGTACCTCCAATCCAGAATTTTCACGGTTTGCATACAGAAAACTGCAGAGACGATGATTTCGAGCTCCATTTTCTGCCGTGGAATCTAAACAAGCCACATCTCCCACCTATTAAACCCAGTAACACTAGAAAGTATGAACAGCAGAGCCTCCACAGGTGTATGCACATGTCGTAACCCTCTTGAGCATCATAGTCTCCCCTCACACAGAATGCGATTTTCTCTCTATAAGAGAAAACTTTTCATAATTCTCTCTTAGATATTACGGGTCTACGCAAGATCCTAGCTGACACAAGGGAAACTCTACAAATTTTAGATATTTAAAAAAAAAAAATTCAACAAGGTATTCGGGTGTACATACACTCGAGTAATTTGCTCTATGAACTATGAACACCCTTTCCCACTCTTAACAAAGCTCGAAAAAGATTGAGTAGATATGTTAACACACTCTACTTCTTCGTCAAAAACACAAGGAGTAAGAAATGAGAGAATAGAACAGGAGAAATACAGAAATAAATAAACATAAAAAAAAAATCAAGTTTGTAATCCTAAAAGATAGGAACGAATCGATAAGCACAGGATACAAAAGGAGAACCTATTTGGAGACAGTATAGGGGTTATATAAATTAAGAGGGAGAAAAAGAGAATTAACAAGGATATTACATCACGCTATATATAAAAAAAAAGGCACTCAGAAGGATAAAATTAAGAGAAAATTATGCAAAATAAATAAAGAAAATAGTTAAAATAAACGAAACACACAATTTTTCTACACGTGTCTAAATAACAGTCTCATAGACTATTTCTTACCTCAAAAAGCTTTATAGGCAGTTCTCTTCCTTTATTAGAATGAAGAGTTTTTAATAAACCAGGAAGGAGTGTTGTACGTACTATTTCAAATTCTTTAGTTTTTGGATTGATGAGTCGGACAGGAGGAGCACATGAAATATGCTGCATACACAATGTTTATACATAAAGCTGTTCACATATATACCAGAAATCATCTATTGCACTTAGCCTGCTTCTACGTTGGAAATTCTCATTCCATAGCTTGAAGAGTGATGCCTTTCCTTCCTTCCTAACCTCCTTATTCCATCAACTATAGCCACACGTGTGACTATAGAGCGTTTTATACACTTTTGATTTTTTTCAAATGCTTTAATGATACTCTCTCTGATTTCTTCATTTCTGCCTCCATTTTTCCTCATACTTTTCTCCCCATAAACACGTTTGTGTGTTCTATTCTCCATTTTCTTCACCCTCTTCGAATCCAACCCCCTCCAATGCTCTCCTTCTACCTATTTTTCTTTTGCTTCATAGCCTATTTCATATATCTATTTTATTACGGTATAATTCGCTTCCAAGATCACGTTTTCCTTCATAATTGATGGCATGACACTCCGTCCAAGATAGTCAAAAGCTTCATTGAAGGAACATAAACCCCAGTTGAGACATTCCAAGAAACCAGAAATAGCCAAGCATCTTCGTATTTGCTCAGAAAGAGCATTCAAAGGTACATGGGTGAGATAGGGAAAAACAGATTTGGCTATCGTATTAAATCCATACGCAATAGCCACATCTTCAGCCAGATCACATTGATGTAGGATATCTTTTGAAGCATATAGACAAAGAGGATTCATTTAAAGGATTCATTTAGAGGATTTATTTAGAGAATTCATTTAGAGGATTCATTTAGAGAATTCCTTTAGAGGATTCATTTAGAGAATTCATTTAGAGGATTTATTTAGAGAATTCATTTAGAGGATTCATTTAGAGGATTCCTTTAGAGAATTCCTTTAGAGAATTCCTTTAGAGAATTCCTTTAGAGAATTCATTTAAAGGATTCATTTAGAGGATTCATTTAGAGAATTCCTTTAGAGGATTCATTTAGAGGATTCATTTAGAGAATTCATTTAGAGGATTCCTTTAGAGAATTCCTTTAGAGAATTCCTTTAGAGAATTCCTTTAGAGAATTCATTTAGAGGATTTAAAAGAAAAAAAAATAAAAGAGGATAAAAAAAGTAGAAAAAGGAGAGACTCAAAAAGGGGGTATCTTAAGTGAAAGTAGAAATGAAAGAGGCATCTCAAGCAAAAAATAAAAGAAAAACAAATAAAAGTATTCCTATAAAATTAGTAGAAAAGAGTCTCAAAAAATATAAAAAATTTCGGTGAAGGGCAAAAAGAGCAGCCGTGTATGTACAGCGCCCGCTAATAAAAAATTTCTACTCAAAGATTTTTATTTCCCCAAATAGAATGCAGTAAAAGAAACCGTGTGATTCTAATTTTATAAGTTTCTCCAAGAGAAAGAATCCTCTTGTAGAAGCAAGTGGTCCTCCCCATTTATTTTTTTCAATAAACAATCACATAAAAAAAAAAGAGAAATTTCACACGTTGATTTTTCTCTTTTTTTCTGCTTTCCATAGGTATCCTCTCCTTTACACAAACATAGTTTGCAGTATTCTACACACAATCTCTCCTTCATGACAGTGTGTGTATTTCTTAGGAAGGAAGGATATAGAGTCTTTGTATATTTCTTTTTTTGTTTCATATATAGTTTCCTTTGAAGCGTGTATTCTTACAGTCATATTTTTATTTTTCATTATTTTCAAATCGCATTCTGTTTTCCAATTCTCTATTTTAAAAGGAATAGAATGGTTTCTATATACACTTTTTTTATTTTTAATAAAGAGATATCGATAGATATATAGAGAGAGAGATCAATAAAAAGATAGATAAAAAGCTCAGCCTTTTTTTTCTCTTCAATCTTCATTTTTCTATTGCTTCCTCATCTTTAAAGTGTGGATAACCCACCAGAACGTGTCAATGGAATATCAGCAATGAGAGTATCCGGTTGTTCCTTATTGATAGTAGAAGGAATCAACATACGTTGAAGTAATTCTTTAGAGCTTTCTCCTGTCAATTCTTTAATTCCTGTGAAATCTCTAAAGAATTGTACTGAAGCAGTAACGGTGTGTCTATATACACAATAAAAAAATAAAAAAAATAAAAAGAAATGAGAGAAGAAGCAGAGAGAATAATGGCAATGAGAAGAAAAAAAGAAAAAGAGAAACGAATGTATAAGAAGTAAAGATATAAAAAAATGAGACTGCAAAAACGAAAATAGGAGCCTTGAAATCCAATTCTATCCTCTCTTTCGAAATAGCTTCGTTTCATCGTTCTTTTATTTTCATAGAATTACGTTTTTCATCCCAGTTGAAGAGTTCAAACCTATTAAATTTCCTTTTGAGAGTACGTATAGAGTGTATACGTTTTCTTCTCTTCTTGGCTGTCTTTATACTGTAGAAAATCTTTACCCATGCTCCATTTCTACTCCCCTTTTAATCTATAGATATGAAACTATCTCCACTTTCTCTATCCTATAGGATCCATACTGTTCTTCCTTCTTTTCAATATATTCCCTTCAAAAGCGTTTAAATTTTGTTTTTTCTTCTTCTTTTTCTTTTTCAAGAGTTTTTGTACGTACTTCTCTAAGCGTGGATAAAGTATTTTTTTTCCACCCATCAACGGATGTTTTTCGTCATAACTGACTGAAACTTGTTCCACTCTGAGCACAGTATAAGAGAAGGAAACATAGGTTGAAAGAAATAAGAAAAAAAAAAAAGAGAGAAAGAAAAAAGTAGAAATAAGCGGAGAAATGGGTGAAAAATAAGAGAGAAGAGAAGGAAAAATAAGGGGGGGATAAATAGGTTGAACTGAGAACAAACGAAGAGGAGAAAAAAAGATATTAAATAGAGTTTGCCTTCACACTTAAAAAATACCAAAAACATCTCTCTGAGTTATTTTCACTTCATTTCTCTTCAATATTATAAAATATCAATGCAAATGTAAGATATGACTGCTTATGTGTACTCCCACTTCGAAATATATTCATTTTTCTGTATTTTTTTGTATACATTCCATTTCTCCTCTTTATTCTCTTTCCTACATCTTCTTAATAGCCATTTTTCTTCTTATTTTGTTTAGTAACGTTTCTCTATTCCATTAACATACTCTCCTAGAATATCTATTCCTTTAAATGCATTTCTATTTGCTTTTTTTTATCATTCAAAAAAAAAATTCTCCTGATTCCATGCCTCATTTATTCAAAAAAAAAAATAATAAAAAATACAGAAAAACGTACTCAAAGGGAGGAGAACAATACTCTGAAAACATAGAAACTAAAGTATTCAACGTGATCTCAGCTTTGATTAAATCTGTCTGTAGATATAACACGTAAAAGAGGGAATTTTTCTATTTCATTCTAAACTAGAGAGAAAACCATGGAAATCTAGAGAAGTATGCAAAAATGTTAGACAGAAAAAAACTTTGAAGAGGTAAAAATAGAAATGTATTCACTTCCTACAGCATCCTCGTGAATATTTTTTTATCAGGATGACTTTCTCCTTCGTTTCGTTGGTTTATGGGTTCTAGTATTCTCTATTAATTATTTTTTCCTTCTCTCGCTTCTTCTATTTCATGAGAGTAAAAAAAAAATAGTGTACGTACACACCTTTTCTCTCTTCATCTTATCCATCGCATTTCCATTTGCTTACAATAATTTCTTTTAAAACATTTTTTCTATCTCCTACATATTCGTTTCCCTCCCTTTAAACACATAAAATCTATTTAAAAGAATTACAGCCAAAGAAAATCTATAAAATCCAAAACGGTTATAAAATCCACTTTCATTCGTATTCTCTCTTTTATTTTAATACGTTTGAGAGCTCTTTTTGTTTTCTTCTCTTATTTTGAATTCTTTTCATTATTTTTAATATCCTTTACAGTGAAGAGGATCTCCAAACAAAAACGTTTGCAATCCAATTTTTCTACGGTTTCAAAAACTATTTCTCCACCCTCTCTTTTTCTTTTTTGACCATAAAGTCTCTACACGTTAGAGTCATCCAAAACATATTTACTGTAATAAATATCACTATAAATTCCTACCGCTGTGCATTCAATTAAAATATTTCGTGTATCCAAAGAAATCTTGGAATGATCGCCATTAATGATGGGAGGAAGAGATAAAACAGTGCCTTCACTATCATAAATGATAGGATACACCTCACTATCTCTTATAATGGGTAAATAAGCCTGGAAATTATTTTTAGGATTCAAATTTAAACACAAATGTATACATTAGCAGTAGTAGTTCACTCACGCATAGTCTTTAAATTGAATTCTCTTTATAAATGGAGAGAGCAGAGAAAGTCTCTACTATATAGGATAAGCAGAAGACGAAACGCAGAGATGTAGAGAGAATAAACATAAAAAAATCATAGAAGAAACGGTATAACAAGAAGAACCAAAAAAATTTTATTAAACAGAGTAAGGGAGAAAAAAAAAAAAAACTGCAGTTTCATCCTTCAATTTTCAAAGATTTAAAGAATATCCCACCTGAAATGGAGAAATTTCTATGCACATAAAAACATGACTACAGCCTACACGTGAAATCATTCTCTTTTGATAGCCTGTGGCTCTCCTCTCGTATTTTCTCTAGTAAGTAAGCCCGATGTAGGCTTCATCTTCTCCATTCTCCAGCCAAAATTTCCTTCCTCATATACACAGGATTCTCGTTAGTTTTACATTTTTTTTGATGCCATTTCTTTTGTTTCATACTTCCTATACTTTCTCTTTCCATATTTTTACGGAGAACAAGCAATTTTATCACGGTTCAAAAATATAAAACTACCTTTAATTGTGCATGAGTTTCATACAGTTGCATAATGCAATCTCCACGGAGAGATTCAGGATGATTCAACGGTTGAAAATGAATATCAAGAGGAGAGACAGCATCAAATACAAAAGGACCCTTCAAAGTATCCAAATCATGTGTACCAATAGCCACTAAAGATCTCTTCCTAAAATAAAATATATTTATAAAACATACCACAGGGTTCAGCAAAGATATGTGGATGAAACGAAAATAAAGGGGGTATCGCGTGTACATACACTCGGGAGAGAGACTCTATGTGGAGAGGATTTACAAGAGGATGGATAAAAAAATTAAAAAACTAAATTATGTAACAAACAATGAGAAAGCATGTTTTCATTAACAAAAAAAAAAAAATATGATTACCTTCCAATATTATGATGGAGCTTATCTTGTAAATCTATGAAGCTACGATAAGCTTCTGCATCTAATACAATATTTCTTAGGATAGCGGCTACAACGTACGGTCGTATGCGAGCAGTCTATTAAGAGAATATATACAGCCTATCGATTCACACTAGCAGAGGAAAAACTTGCCACTTTTTATATAAAAGTTAGTTTTTATAAAAAGTGGTATCACTTTGATGGCATACATCGGCGATGAAAAAATTAACAAAATTTTCACAATTTTATCGCCTGTAAACATGTGAACGTGGGAGCATTTCTCAACACGTCACGCCTTTAAATCGTAGCGTCGAGGAGGAATTCAAATAAAATGAAAAGAAGCTACGTTTCCCTCTTTTCTCATTGCATTTGTTTTTCGTTTCTTATCCTAGCCACTTGCATTTCTGGGAAAATGTCTGATTTTGAAGCTTCTCAGACATCATTTAAATCCATAAGCAACGTTCTACTCAACACTACAGTAACCCCTCTGTGATACCATTTTTTTTATAAAAGAGAGAAAAACACTTTCTAGCCATACAGAGGAAATTCTAAAACAGTAAATGGAAAAAATGGAGAGAGCATCCTTTCATAGGCACTTTTTGGCGTGAGAAGAAAGAGTGCTCCGACAAATATTTTCTTAGTATGTCCACACAAAACAAGAAAGAAAATACATCGACTCGATGAAGGTGCAAAAACATATTCTTTGCAAACGTTCCTTCTCTCCTCCAACATAAAATTTGCAAAATTTTAACTTATATCCTAAAGCAGTCGTACTTGCGCTTTTACAGTCAATTGTTGAACGAAGAAAGATTGAGAGGAAGAGGTCTTGCAATGTAAAGGAATATTTTCAATTTTATTCCTAAACACGTTCAATGCACGACTAATTCCCTCCACACAGAGAAGATCATGCCTAAAAAGAGAAATACACAATACCAAAAAGAACCAGAGAATGAAAACAAAACAGTAATATATGCACTGTTGTACACAGTAACAGGATATGAAGGAAAAAACGAAAAAATATACTATAAAAGAAAATCTGAATGGAAATACGTGCACACAGGATTCTATCAATTTACATAAAATCCTAAAAAATTTCCTTAAAAGGAAGAACACTGTAGTTATTAAAGACAAAAAAAAGAAGCGACGGCCACTGCTCCAGAATGCAATTAAAATCTTTAGATTCATTTTTAAGGAGGCTCATGAGAAGCTATAAAGTATAGAAAATATGAAAAAATTTACGTTTTTGTGATGACCACACTACCGAAAGTTCTATCAAATCATAGCGAAAATGAAAGCATCCACGTACGAAACAAGAATGCCACACACACCTATTGGCAGGAATTTCGATTTTATATATAATTCTATGCTCTTCATCTTCAACGACATCATCTAATTCAATACCAAACTGAAAGCAAAGTTCTTCGAAGGCTTCCCTGGCTGCATACATGGATATACTACATTTGAGAATAATCAAAACTTTGAAACAAATAAAACAGTAATATGGGATCTCTACCATGTGCATACACTGCCACTTATAGAGGTACAAACCAAAATAGCATAGCAGAACAAAAAGGAGTAGGCATTTCGGTAAACACTGAATGCGCGCCCCCAAAGAAAAATTGAGAAGCAGACAATGTAAGAGATAAAGATCTCATGAAGTCCAGGACAGAAAAGCGAGCCAGTTCTTTATATTTCTCCGTATTGATACTGACACAAGAAGCTTTATGCATTGTTCCATCCTCATTTATAAAAGATACTCGCACAGAAGGATCGTTTTTATATTAGGCTTTCTAAACAAGCAACGAGCAAGTAGTAACCACATTGCAGGTAAATGAATCTAAAGGACTGTTTTTGCCCATTTAAACAAAAATTATACGAGAATAGAACACAAACGGTTCCCCGAGAAATGTAAGGATTAACATCATCGGAAGCTCAAAAAAGTGTGTCAGCGAATTCACAGCGAAATACACCTCCGATATTATTTGTAAATAGCCCTCTAAATGGGATTTCTTACTCAAAGAATTGCCCAGTTTCAAGTGAAGAACATCCTGAGAAACGTTCACTGTCGGCATTATATGCTACGAGTTGGCAGATACGACAAAAGTATACCCAGCAAGCAGAAAATTGTTCTTTCACAAAGAAAACATGAGAGAACATGAAAAAAATATGTTTTTTCAGGATGCTTCCAATTTCCTAAGAATAAACTTAGCTTGCTGAAGGAAAGCAAGCAGGAGCCTGAAGGGCGCTTCAATTTCTCTTCGAGTAATATTTTTCCTAGCCGATACCTGTTTCCTGAATATATTTTCCGTAAAAATATTGCTACTTGTTGCCAACTTTCGCAGAAAGCAGAATGATTTCCTTTTACGGACAAATATATCGCTCCTAGAGAGTTGTTCTGTCCATAAAAAGAGGAAAGCAAACATACAAACGGAAAACTTCAATCCTCTTTTTCCGGTCTATCAGCCATATGTATGCGAATATAAAAAGAATAGAGGATTTGAGTAATGGAACTATTATCGATTATAGAATATGGAAACGCCGAATAAATTATGCTTGTGCCCCAACTCATATAAATGCCTTTTAGTGGATGACATGTGCTTTGGGAGCTGCTAATATTCCAAGAGCAACGATGAAAAAGGAAATAACGTTGAAAGCGACAAAAATCTTCGCGCGAATTAGAAATCTTTTAATTGCTGGAATATTATCGCACGAGAAAGCATGCTATTGAAGTGAATAGAGATAAAATTTTCTAAATAATTGAAACCACTTATGGCAAAATTAAATTCAAGAAGCAGAAAGTCCTCTTTAAGGAAGGATTGTAAAAAACAGAACTATTTGCGCGGCGATAATTATGTTATATTCTACCTGCATGCGACTATGAAATTTGTAGAATTATCTAAATATAATTCGTTGTAAATAATTACAACATGTTATTAGCATGAATACAAAAAGAACTATTCGTTATTTCGTTTGCAAAGACGAAAGTATATTTCAGGAGCTGTCTGTGATTATCGGATTTTTTTGCAGAGCATTCCAATTGAAATAAAGAGGAAAAATTGTTTTCCTCTCAACGCTCGCAATATTATTAAAATTTCCGTACAAGTTGTTGCTTAGAAGAAGAGCGTACTGCTAAATTATGTTTCCTTTTGTTTTCAAACCTGTGGCGCTCACCTCTGTCGTGAGCTGTCTTGCAATACTGAATGTAGTTTTTCAGACTGGTTATGGAAAGCAATGAAAACAAGACGAGTAGATTTGTACATGTGCTATACTGCCGTGCGTTGTTCTCTCTTTGCTTGTGTGCGTGTTTTTTTGATAGAACAAATACTTTTCGGTTTTGTTCCGCTTTAATCATAACGTACGACAGAGCGTAGAAATATTACATTTACTATTCACTGTTATTCCATTTTTGAATGCATATTATTTTGACGTAAAGCGAAAGATGCTGTGTACCTAAGCGCTCAGTTGATGTGTGTTTTCTTGGTGACCTCATAAAGGAAAGAGATAATAATTCTCCAAATCTTTGTCAATTGAAGTCACAAAGCCGGATGGTCCGCTAATCTTCCAGTATGATTAGTAATTCTTAGCAGCCAGAACTCATCGTATTAACCATTAAGAAAATGAATCAAGGGGAGGGACATGAGTCTTTTAAGTGAGCTTGCCAAACACCTAGGTAGACCGCCTAGTAAGTTGGGTGTAAGGTGAGATTGTGAAGGACAACTCAGCAGCAATGACTGCCGTTGTCCCTTAGTGTTAAAAATTAGTTACCAAGTCTACTCAATAAATTAATGGATAATGGAACTCTATTTTTGTTTTCATAGTGTTTTAATAAGAAGAAAATGCCCATGTAAATGAATAGGTTAAGTGATATATTTATGCGTATGCTTATATTTAAATATCCATGCTCTCTGAGTTATTAGACTAATTATTAATTCCTTCTTAAAACCATAAAAATAATCATATAAGGAAGTGAAGTATCAAAGCTGTTATTTACCAGTGACAACACTGAGTGATATAAAAATCATTGGATTAAATTCCTTTCATTTGTACTTACGGATATTCATATTCTGCAGGATTGCTATATTAGTACGAATTAATACTATTCGACATTATCCAAGTGCCTCAATGAAATAAAGCTAAAGCAAACAATAAGCATATAAAAAGGGAGAATTACCCTTAAGATGGAGTTCAAATTTATCAAAAAGTTACAGTAAAGTCGATGCAAAGGACATAAATTGATTAGTTAAACTAATTGAAATTAGACTTACTAAGTTTGTCCCTTAAATAAAACTATATTTGCATTCTTAATAGCCTACAATTAGTTAATAATTACGCGTAAAATGAGTTTTTTGAATGTGTAAGCACACATCAATTTATTTGCTGAAAACACCTCTTTACTTGACATATGTTTAAATCGAATTCAAAAGGGTAATGTGAGGAACCGAAAAGTATTTCTATAATGTAAATAAAGGAGTTGAGAGAAGATCAAATTAATAACATAATCACAAATACCATTCATTAAATTTGCTTACAATAAATGGAGAGCTTCAAAATGTTCTCCTAAAGCTTGTTCAAATCAATTTGGCAGAAATACCGCTACAGCACATACACCATGCCAACAACCAATATTCACTGTATGATTGATGCGTGATTATAAAAAAAATACTGCACGATGCTTGGTGGTATTGGTTTTAAACATTAAATAAATCATGTTTTAATTAACAAAATTAAAGTTAATGTATAAAATGAGAGTGATCAATTAGACTTTATATTTGCATAATGACGTAATTTTTTGCCGTGCAATAAATGTTTTTTAGAAGTAGCGGGAAGCTATTCTATACAAAACAAGAAAACTGGTTTTATTTGAAACAAGTTGTTTATTTCGCATTATTGATTTTAAAATGCTTCAAATTTCTTATAACATTTCGAATTAAATTTACTTAATATATTGTGCTTTGCACAAAATAATTCATTAAATACACAGTTAGGTATTTCTGTTATGGTAAGTTTGTAACACATGTATGCATTTTTTTAATAATAAAATAAATGATATTCGTCATCTCATCAAACTTTCTTGAAATTTATTCTTTTAAAACATGTTATAATTTTAAAATTATTATTTTAAAGCTTAAATTTGTTGTAACAACTGAAACAAGTAAGTTAATAGTTAGATGTTACTTATTAAAAATAATAAACGCTTGATAAAGTTTGAATTAAAAATAGTAACTAAGAATAAAAGTTGCTGACTGCGTGCTTTTTCGACAATTAATGTGAAATAATATTACATGGCGTTTGCACGTAAAAGTATTTTAATAGCATTAAAATAAAATTTTGTAACTTGAATTAATTAAGAAATGCGAAAAAATTGTAACACTAAATGAAAACATAGTTTTTCTTTTGGATAGCTAATAGATTTTTAAATTTGGCAGATGCTTAAAAAGCTATTTTTGAAAATTTTCAAGTTGTAGAATAGAAATAATTTAATTGAAAAGATAAAACTAAGTGTTAAATGCTCATATCATATATTATAGTTTTTATAAACAAGAAATTTTCAATTTATCCAAGTATTGTAACACGGTTCACAAAATATGGTTGTGCTCAAGTAAAATAGTACACATTATTAAAATAAACTGGTGTCAATTTTATGTTTACATTAATCAATGATTCATCAAAGCATATTATATGTATATATTTATGATTGAAATAAATATAATAACAAGTCTTTCAGCAAATATCAAAAGAAGAAAATTGTACATAATTTGCTTAGCAATTTACCATCTACAAAAATTGTGTTTGAATTGATTGAGATTGCTAGAAGAATTTCCGAAAATTATTAATTACTGCCATTTATAAAGGGGTAGCAAGATTGCTCTGCTCCAATTTAAAACATATAATTGCAAGCAAAAATTATCTAATAAACTGGAGTCTTACTCTCTATGTTAATCAAAATCTATTACGCTTGTTAGTGTGTTCTATTGCCACAATTTGGAGTGACAAGTCAAATAAAAAAGCATGGCAATTTAAGTGAAACATAATTATTCAATCAAAAAGTATATTTTTTAAGTGTTTCTGCAACTGTACATTTGTAAAAGTAATGTATAATTTGTACGGAGAATAAATATGATAAATGCTATGATCTCTCACTAGTCAAGACAGACAATTAATAATTACATTTAGAGGTATTGCACGAAGATCTATTCGGGGCTGTCGATGCCCTTAAGTTATGAGATTATTTCAGCGAGGCTACTCAGAGGTTGACGGGCTTGATTGCTCTAGTTTTCGTTGCTTGTATTCTATTTTCGTTAGAAGTCTAAAATACAATAAAAGAGTTAACCAAGTAAGATATATTTATGGTTGTAAGTATAACCACGCTCTAATACGGTCAATAGCTTAACTGTGATTAAATTCGAAATATTACGCCATAGGCTGACATAGTAATTAGCTGGAATGGATTGACCCCGACGAACAAATCCATGTGATATAAAAATAGCAGGATTACAGCGTAGATGACAGTTAGGTTAGAACAGTAGTAAAAATGTAGTCCTTTCGCGCTCTATTCCGTAACCGTACTTTTCATCTGATCAAAAAAAATAGAGTAACTTTCTTTCATAAAAAAAGGTATGCAAACTCACGTACTTTCATACCCCATAAAAGAATAGAAAAATTAATTAGTGAACATCGAGGAATGTGGATTGGAAAAACAACTTGACTATACAATAAGCATCTCACAAGCAATAAAAGTCACGCTATAAAATCATATGAATGACAAGCAGAGAATACACATGCGCCATATAGATAGTAAAGGATCATTTGAGCATAGAATGAAAAGTTCTTGAGGAACGAGTTAGCTAAAAATGCAGTAGCACGAAAAGTCGCATTAATGCAAATTCGTTAAGCTTCGTGAACTCATCCCTTGAAAATGAAACTCCTGAAAGCGTCGACAGGTTCACTTTAAAAGCAATTCGTCATCCCTAACGATTGGGAGGCTTTGAATGAGTGTCCAATGGTGATAAAAAATTACTTCAAATGTATAGGTAAATCTCTTCAGTGTGATGGAAACACAAAAAGCACGGATGTAATTGTTATACACTTTAGAGTAACCGGGCGATTTTAGTTGATTCGATCGATTGTGTTGAGACAACGGCGCTGGCAATTTCGTCATTTCAAGCGCTGGAAACAAGTTTAAGTACAGGTTCATAGTTACTGGCCAGGCCACGTGTGCTGTGTAAAGCGCTACTGTCGATGCAGATATCTGAAACGCAAGCCGCATGCGAAAGAAGTAGCATTGCCCAAAAAGGCAACTACAGGTATCTCAGTGATGATTAATACGGTGCAGGTACTGAAATAACATTCTCAAACCAGTATTTTACGTTGTGGCAATTGCCGACGTCGCGACTCTTACTATATTTGTAAGTTATATTTATGTATAATTGGACATCGTATATTTTGCACTTGTAAATAATTCATACATATTTTCATAGTGTTTTGTTTTACTACTGTTTCATGAATTAGTGAAAGTTTTCCATTATTTGCGAAAGTAGTTAAGCTTGTTTTATAGAATATATATACCAGATATACGAACCGAACACTCACTTCAGCAACAATGCGTTTTCTGTCAGTTTTCATGTATGGGGGGCTGATCCTCTTTCTTCCATTCCTTTTAAATGCTTCCTATCCGAATGATAGAGCGGAAGCCATTGGGGGAGATGATTTCAGAATAGGTACTGGAGTAATTTGAATTGCACTTAACATGCTTAAGAGTTATCGTATAATATAACTTGCGTTTCTTATGCAAAAATATAATATTGGATAATTGAATGTAATGACAAGGCGAATTGTGATTCGAAAAAGATATATTCTTATATTCTTACTGATCTACTTTGTAGATATGCATATAATTTCTTCACAGGAAAAACTCAGTTTTCGAGGACAGAAAATGTAACAATCCGACAAAACTACCGCTATGGTATGGAAGAAAGCCTTGCATATGCAATATGAGTTGTTCTGTTAGAATTAAAGCTAGTATGGTATTTGTCATAATCTATCATGCAGCTAGTGTTATTGTCATCGCATTCAATTTGCAATGTTTGCTAGGTGGAACGGTTTGTACTGACATACTTTACGACACTTCCTATCACAATTTCCAAAATGCAAAATTTTTTGGTGGCGATAATTATGCCGATGTGGCGTATAGACTTCTTTTATCTCCAATCATAATCATTATGTCTTCGAATCATTATCAAGGCACGTTGACACGATCATTACAAAAAATGGTTCCGAAATTTTCGTTCGTGTCGGAAAGGCGAACTACAGCTCAATTCACTACGTCCGATCCTGGAATAGGTGGATTTATGGCCTGTCTTCGATTTGATTATGACTATTCCTATCGTAGCGCAGACTCGATAAGACGTGGGATTACTATTCCTGCTGGAATGTCGCTGGACTGGTGAGTTGGATAATTCGTAATGCACCGATGAAATATATCGAGGATATGTGGAATGAAGGTGTATGATGTGATGTATTGTGTAGGTTGAGCATAGAAAGGGAGTTGTTTCCCAATTCATTGGCGAAGCAAATACATCTACCGGCAAAAGGAACTTATAGTGGCTTTTCATGCGAATCCCACACATTCAATGGGAAAATATTTGCGAATCCTATAGTGTTGTATTCGCTTTACCCAACGGATGTATGGAATCAAAAGAAAGATTATTTTGACGTTGCTTGGCTTGAAAGTATTACAAGTGATTCTTTATATGTAAGATAACCATTGTTCTAGGTTAAATAATCTGGTGTTTCTAGGAGTATATGAAATGTGTCGTTTTATTTTTATTTATTACTTAGGCATGTGTTGAGTCTCCACCTATTTTACAAAATATAGAAAAAGCCTTTTATAAATTCAATTTCTTTGCATTCGACAATAATTCTGTCACTTCTGAGATGGCCTCAAATGGTTTACAGTTTGGCAGTCAATTAATGCGATGGAATTTTGGATCGGTAGGTCAAAGAGTGTTTCTTTCTGAATGAGTGTAGTGTGCTGGTTATCACGTGTTAATGTATGTTCTCCGCAGGATGTTAAAATTGTTTGTGTGGACACTCCCTTTCCCACCGCATATGCTTACACGCCTTATGTATTTGCAAACGTTAACACTCGATCAAAGAATATATCTGAAATTGGACGTATTAATCAAGCTTTAATTGGTTGGATTCATTTTGTTTCTGCTACTGGTTTCCGGGTATGAATTTGAATAAACAAATGGTGTATTAGTTTTTTTATGCCCCAAAGAAGTTATTTTGTCCATTTGTGTGTATATGATTAGTATTGTGTATCGGAATCTTTTTTTGCTGATCGCAATCTTCTCTCTGAATTTTCTCCGTCGTTTGATTGGATGGCGGCTCTTCCTGATACATTTAACACACTCGCTGTCCAGCGGTAAGACAATTCGGCTCTTATGTGTTGTATATACATCGAATGTTTAGGTAAATGCTAATTCGTTTGTATATTTTCTTCTGTTTAGTCAGCGTCTTGGTGTTGACATGGTGTTTCGGTGTTGGTTCGACGGGTTTTATGCATCTTTCGCACTTTCTTTGATGGTTGATAATGTACTAACTATAGTGTCTCACTTGAGGACTTCCTACATCCCGGATCTCGTTACTATTAGTAAGGGCGTTTATATGCTAATTTGTAGTCTATATACTTCATTATGTTGTGAATGGATGTAAAACGTTTGTTTGTTTTCCTATCTCTACTTTTAGGTAACAATAGGACTGGAGTTAGTACTACATTTGACAATAGTCGCATGCGGCATTTAGCGACTTTATACGCTGGTAATACACCATTCATGTCATTCCGCATTGACGACAAGACTCCAAACGCCGGAGCTAATGAACTGTCAGCTCTTGATGTAGCGAATCTGGTTGCTATGCGCTTTAATAACGTCAAAAAAGAGTATAAGCTTTACGTTGGTGGAAATACTGCTACCGAAAACCTTATTCGTAACTTAATGGATGTATCATTTGTATGTTTTATCTATGCCCTTAGTGCAATATTCTTAGCTGATACGTTTTAATTCTATCCGATGTGATGTGCATAACTTATTGTTCAAATTTAGTACTCCCATCAACCAGTTTTAAACATGGAATGGGGAAGAAGCTGTGTGGCCACTCCCTTTCGAAGACCATTGAATTGTAGTGCAACCACGTGTGGTGGCGAAGGTGGTACCATTCGTCTTCAACGTGGAATAGCCTCTCCTTCTAAAGGCATAGCAGGAGCGAATTGTCCGGCTGTCACCGAATTTGTTGTTTGCAATAGAGCCCCTTGTATTTCATCAGCCACATGGAGTATGTTTCTTATGTAATGCAATAATCTGTTAAAAGAATTTGGCCTACACGATGTGTTTCTGTTTTTTAAATTTGCAGCGCAGTGGTCGCTTTCAGGTCCACTTGCATTCTTCTCCCTTTCTTCGGTAAGCCTAAAGTAAAATATTTTTGCGAGAATTGTCCGGTATACTATGGATTTTGGATATAATATTTTGTGGAGACTGTGATGTGTTTTACAGCCTGCTGGCATCGCAGTTATTATTGCTGTGGTTGTTGTCGTAATTGCTATTAGTGCATTTGCCTACTACATCATTCGTCAAAGACGAGCAAAGGGACATATGGTTGGGAAATCTATTGGAAAAGCTACAGTAAGCTTTACATTTTGTTGTATTAATTGTGGAATAACTTTTGTATGAAGCCTTGTTTAACACCTTTTTTCTTTGTTGATTTCAGATTTCGGCGTAATACACTGTTTGTTCGGTTCCGTTGAATCCTTGTATGTAGTATTGATTTTTAGGCAATTATTCGACCTTAACCGTACTGCATTTCTTGTAAATGTTATTTCGCAGTTTGTAATATATTTCCCCAGCAAGTTATTAGCTGATACTAGTTTGTTTCACTTTCGTAAGTAGAATTTTATCCTATGGAGAATGAATCACTTTTAATTGAATGTCACGCACTTCTTTTGCCTAGCTGTCATCATATGGCCATGATTGATGATGTGCAGAATATCAGTTTTTGCATCGGACGTAATAGAAGCATAGTTGGCTACTTATGTTCGTTGTGTAGGATGATTTTAAAGATAAATTCCGTCTTCCTGCAGTGGTTATTATTTTCGGAGAATTCGTTTGCGCTGTGAATATGAAGTGTCTGTTTTCCTTTGAATTCCACTGTTTTGAAGTAAATCGAGAAAAAAACAAAAATGCTACTGTAAAATTGCTTCTCTTTTTTTGTAATGTTAATTTGTAACTCTCTTTTTTACGAGAATTTGATTACTGTAGTCATAGATTTTTAATGTATTCATGCACTGTGGACATAATGAACGTTCAGCTACTTCTTCTTTAACACGTATTAATAATGAGTTACAAGCAGAGAATACACATGCGTCATATAGATAGTAAAGGATCATTTGAGCATAGAATGAAAAGTTCTTGAGGAACGAGTTAGCTAAAAATGCAGTAGCACGAAAAGTCGCATTAATGCAAATTCGTTAAGCTTCGTGAACTCATCCCTTGAAAATGAAACTCCTGAAAGCGTCGACAGGTTCACTTTAAAACAATACGTCATCACTAACGTTTGGGAGGCTTTGAATGCGTCTATTTTTGAAATTAAAATGCCTTTTAGTTTCCTCCCTTCACAAAACTTAAGATTTTTATAGCTTTTTTTGTTTCTAGTCCTACAATTTTGTTACCTTAATCTTTAGCATTATCCCCACTAACATATCGGAGTAATAAATAAACCCTAAATCGCTGTTCGTACAATTTACCAATGTAATTTCTCTGAAAATATTAATTTCTATACGGATTGTAATTATTTTCCTATTTAATTTTTCTGAATGCCTAATAATTGGCATTTCTAATTGCTGCTCTCTGCCCCCAAGGAACAATCCTCTATCAATTGAATTTCCCTTTTTTAAGGTGATATTTAGTTGAATATGTTGCATTTTTGCGCAATTTTCATAGTGTGAAATTTACAGGAAATAAGATTGGCACGAAGATTCTTAATTCTAGGCACTCTATTCTTGCGTTGACCAAACAGAAATGATGAAAGAAAAGAGAATTACGTATTAAAGCAGATGGATTTGACTATAGAGGTATAATCAGCCTCTTCCGTATGTAAAACATCTTCTCGCGATGTAGATTTAACTAGTTTAACTGCTTTGATACTAAATATGCTTTGCAATTATTTAAATTAAATTCTTTAGAAACAGCTGAGATAATACAACTAATAGGCAAACCAAACCTACTTTTTTCTGCAATCTATAATTATAACAAGCCAGCATAAGCAACGATTCTTCTCCGCAGGAAAGTTATTGCGAAGCAGCCAACCGACGGACACCTTCCTCTTTCACCTTCTTCTTTTGCTTCTTCTTTTCTCTTAGCTGAAGAGCCTTCGCTTTCTGCACCTCGATTTGATCTTGCAATGCCTTTTCTCTTTGCTTGGCTGCCTTTTTAGAATGAATTACTTCAATTAATACACGCTTATTCTTGAATTGATTCCCTTTTGCGCATTTGTACAATAAATGATACCTGAAAAAGTTCGCATGCACTATATTAACACACTCCTTTTCAATATCAATAAAAATCACATAGTTCTTTTCCATCCCATAGCCACCTTTTCTACAGAGGGCGAGCGCACGAGGAATGCACTCTACTACAATGAAAAGTTGTTTTCAGCAATACCATTTCCCACTTAAGGTAGAAAAAGAATACCAAAACATCGCACAAAACCTTCTTCTGCTCATTCTCGATCATGCATCTCGCAGATATAACAAATTCTGCTCCTTCATAATTTAAGGAGATGGAGAAGAGTTCTTTTAATACTTCCGTACTTACATGTGCTTATCAATTTTTTTGTTGTCTCGATAATTTCTAAGTAATCGCCGAAGAACACGCTGCCTTCTAATCCACAAGGTCTTTTGAGGCATCCTAGCATCACTGGTTCCCTTTCTCTTCCCTAAGCCTGTATGCCGCCCTTTTATTTTAGCTTCCCGATACAATCGTTTTCGATATCGACTGTGCATACTTACAGCCTTTTTAACAATAATTCCATTTCGTATTAAATGACGTATGACATGACCTACAGCAAAGAAAATAAACGGAAACCACAGATTTCTATTAAGAACCATCATTTTACACCACATACTAAGTAGTTTTGCATCGTAATAAATTATCAGAATATTTCCATGGTGATAAACCGCAAAATCACGTAAAAAGTAAATTTAATATTAACTACAAAGCATACAAGAGTGCCTATCCAAAAGATGCCTTATATGCGTATGGATTGCAATGCGTAGAAAGAACATAAATGCCATTGTATCTATCTCATCACATACTAGGTATACTATCAAATAATCTATGCTCCAGATAAATAGAAGCATTCTTTAAATCCAAGCAAAATGACTCTGCAATACCAAAGACAGCACATTCAATATATATTCCATTTACGTGAATTAGCCATTGAGTGTTCTGCCGAATCATTGGGATCCAACCAAACACGATGCTTTCCACATTTCAAAATGGAAGCGGCCAAACGCTTCTGCAGCCTTAAAAAATGAGGTGCCTACGCATCACAAAAAAATAATTGAAATGCAAAATACTGATGCGTGCCATTCGCACATGCTTAACAAACTTCATGTATTACACAAAAAGGATTACATATAATTATAATTTTAGCTCTGATATGTAAATGCAATACAACAAGCAGTGGCAGGAAGGTTCTGATAAAAATTCGAAAGATATTACAAGCAAAAAACAATTGAGGAAAACAAGAAAGATGATAACAACGTACTGTATATACACGAAAAAATCATGGACTTTACCTAGCTAGTATTGATATAAAAATCAACACAAAACTAAACAAAGGCATTTATATTTTGCTAAAAATATATTCATTTCGTTCAATAAACAGATCAACGCGGCAGCACATACGCCACTTATACAAGCCGCACAGAGATTAGAAAATATTTGCAACTCCCTTCCGTATTTTCAGAGAAATTCTGTGCAGTCTAAGTAACGCCTACTTCTCGCAATTCTCATCTGTATCTTCAACTATGGACTACGAATAAAAATCATATTCAACCCTAAATAATACTGAAATGAAAAAAATAGTTCTACTGACTAGGTAAGTTCTCTCAACATTTTCTATTAACCTTGAACTGAAACACAAGGTGCTAGCAGAAACCAAATCAACTGATGCATGAAAAGTGCTATAATGCGAAGTATACTGCCGAAATTAATGACTGGGAGAAAGATTGCTACTTCTAAAATCTGCCTACCGCGAATCACTGTACACTCTATTAAAAACGTTTAAAAATGCTTAAGAAGAAAACCGATGAGTTAAACTGGCAGCTTCACTTTTACTCTGCGCTAAAAATAAAGCACATATATAAAAGCTCGAGATTGAGAACAGGGACAAACTAACCATGATACTAACAGACGCGTATCCAGGTAGAGAGTGTTGGATTTAAGCACAGGGAGAAAGGTTGACGAAAGGTGGTGTAGTTCAGCTGCTAAGAATCACAAGTTTGCCTCTACAAAAGAAGAAATATACATGGAAGAGAACCTAAACAGAATAATTAATGAAAGACAAATTCAACAGAAAATGCAGGATAGGAAAACCCATGAACAGAACAAAAAATTTTAGCTTTCCAAGAGTAAACGAAGAAGTAGAAGCAGTACAGAAGAAATACAGACTTGGAGCCTCCCTGCATATAATCCTTAGTTGAAGAAGGTAGATGTGTTAAATAAAAAAACACAAAAGTAAAGCAGTAAATTTCATACAGTAAAAGTAGAAAGAAGAAAAAATCCAACGGAGCCTGCTGAAATTGTCAACCGAACTCAATACTATGCCCGTATGTTCCAACGTGATAAACAGTACCCTTGCAACAGAGATTTTCATAGAAACACACCCACGGTACTTCCACGCAAGTCAGCTCACGCGATGCGATTGCAGGAAGAAGCATGATAACTGCAAATTTGCAAGCAATTAGTTTTATTCAATGGGGGCTCCCCCCCTAGTGCTGCAGGCCTTATTTAGTGGAGCCTCTCCCGTTGGCGTTTCAGCGAGTTCACATACAAACTTAAAGTTCATGCCGTTAGAGTCGAAAATTGCGCAATACAGCAGTCACGCTTCAATCAAAGGGAAGCAACGATGACGACTGGTTTTTTCCTCATTTTCTATCCATGTTTTTCCTTGCGTTGGCGTGAATGTGCAATGGATTATAGTTTTTCAGATGCCTTTTGCATTATCACAGAAAAATGTGAAAGTATTTCTGCATATAAAAAGGTCTCCCTAACTGCTAAACAGCACTGAATGTCTTCGATATAGCTTCTTTATTCCAAGTTTCGAAAAGGTACTGGGGCAATCTTGGAGAGTCATTACAGTTTAAAGTGGCTGATAATTTTGGGAATTAGCAGAATGAGTAAAGTATGATATGCCTGTAATCAATATTTTTTGAATGAAGCAATTTCTGTGGTCATTTTTACTATTGTAGCGTGATGTTCCTTTTTTGGAGAATGCGTGCTGCTGAGAGTTATTCACGGATGATTCTACAAGCCGGATCAAAATTCAAAGAACAGTTTTTTTACCACAATTTATGCCCTTTTCGTTGCTATAACTACAACAGGATGGAACGCGGAAGTAGTACATAAGAACTTTTGATACTATTGTTCAAGAAGTAAAACGGTAGTACAGTCTTTCTGCAAAGCGCAAATGATCGAAATACTACCCAAAGTTATGAAAAATTTGGTTTTAACCTAAGGCAAAAAATACTATAGTTGTATGCTTTTAGCAGCTCAACGAAAAAATATACAGAAAGGAAATTAACCTGAGAAATAGTGCTGGGATGAAAATATATGCTACCTTCGTTACAATAAAGCAAGATGAAAAATACAGAGCACCAGGCAACATTGTAACTCAGTAATTCATTCTTCGGAGATAAACAAATCGAATCATTTCTTGGCTGGCTTTTGAAATTGTTATCGTATGCTTACGCTGTACGCTTACACATTTAGAGCCATACAGCTCATTTCATAGTTATGAAAAATGGCATGCGAATGTCTATACTCTCTCCCTTCAATTCACGAAAGAGATGCATATTTGCTGTTGGAGTGCTGCAGAAACGTTAATAAAACTTTTTGTCGAGCCGCAGTATTCCCAGAAGATACTACTTTTTTACCGAAATGATAATCAACTTGATCCTGCAGAAACAAATTATTGTGATGTCAACTTACATCTCAATCAATGGGTATTTTGACTACGGCAATGTTACGATTTGCGTTATCGTATAATTGTGTTTTAGCTAGAGGAGTATTTCAAACAAGTTTTTCAAAGCGAATGTAAATTGTCGGAATTAAGAACATCATCATTTCAATTTTTTTACTAAGAAGCGGCTCATCATTACGCTAGCAACTACTGAGAAGATTGAATTTATTTATACTTTTGATCAAATGCCAACATGAGAACTATTTTATTCAGAAAAAGTAGTGTCATATACCCTGCATTAAAGAAATAATAACAAAGCGCCCCATTTTCATTTTTGTCTTCTCTTCTTTTGCTTTCTCTCACTAAGCCAGGGTATAGCTACAAACTGGGAATGACTAATATTGCGTCGCTGTTATATGTGCTTCCCCTTCGTTTCTTTAATCCGTTGATTCCAATTTGTTCCTGCAAGGTGAACACTGCTTACACCATCTTGAAGCATTCTTCAGGCCTTCCCAATTGTAAGTGTGACGTTGGATTTTTTTCAACTCTGTAATACCATTTCTGCGTAGAGTACACCTGCGGGATTCTAGTGAACGAGTTGATGCGCATGCTTCTGCAAAAACTAGTCTAGACCGCCTAAAAATTCCGATGGCAACAATAGAAACAAATTAAAAAAAGGATAATTTATTTGAAAGCTGTTCTGTACAAATTATTTATTTCCTGGGAAACCTAGAAAATTGCTCTACTTTCAAAAAAATAATAATAAGGACTACAAATAATACACATTTATAATTTGGGCAATTTTCATCAAACAAAGATAATATTGTAATCTATAATTTCACGTTCAGCTCTCAGCATTGTGGTGGAATGTGAACAAACAGAATGTAACCAATTTGTCCCAACAGAACTACCATGCATAACGCGGACAATGGTGGGAGGGTGGAACACAATTACAGGCAAGACATCATTACCTGCCTATTGGCTACAACATGCCTTATTAAATTATAGAAAGGTAATTTTTCCCTTTAACTGTAAAGTGTATGCAATTGAAGATACGTAAAGGAAATATTATATACGTTTTTAAAGTAATTTTGCACTGTAATTTTAAAATATTCTGCGCGATATTTCAAAAGGTGATATTTGCAGCTCTAGAGGTAAACAGTCCTATTTTCTATTGGACAGGGAATATTGAGAATACATAAGAGGAAAGTATGACGCATCCTAGTGACTTGCGGAACTAAGAAGTAATTCTAATCTTTACTTATTTACGCAGGTTAACTAGGATTCAAGGTAGTAACTTTATTTTCAATAACAATTTTGCAACAGTCTCTATTGTGCTCGTTTGACACATTCGTCATCAATTCTTTTTCATTAATAGCCAAAATATTAACTTACTCAATTAGCAAATTGGGCTATTATCCCTTTGGGATTACAGTGGTAGACACATGCATGTAATTATGATTGAGATAATTGTAAGTTTGTTTGATATGCAATAACATTGAAAGGATGCAAGCGGGAGTAGCTGAAGGTTAACGATATCTGAAGTAGTAGTGAATTAAGGACGAAGTGATTAGGATTGTATTTGAGTGCACGCAAACACAATCCGACGCGCTAGTAGTGATAACTAACTTAACCCCCGATGAGGAGTGATTAAAGTGAGGAATGAGATTCTTCGGAAGAGGACTTTCTTTCCACGTTAAGTTTTGTACTTAGAGTTATCGGTTCTTTTTTATGAGTTATTATGCGAGTATAGTATATTCTTCTTTTCTTCTGGGATTCATCTTCTATCTTTATTTTGTCTTACCTGAGGGTTTTTAGCGCTGCTACCAGTGTAAAGATGATTTTTATTTGATTGCCGAATCTGTTGAAAAGCTAGAATAATTGCATGCGTAACGGAATGGGAAAAGAAGATATTATATATTATATGTAAAACAAAATGTTTAATAAAAAAAATTCCGGAAGCGAGAGTTAATACTTACTAAGCCTTCTTCCCTAAACTACTTAAAGAAGAATATACTATACTCGCATAATAACTCATAAAAAAGAACCGATAACTCTAAGTACAAAACTTAACGTGGAAAGAAAGTCCTCTTCCGAAGAATCTCATTCCTCACTTT
>JADAQX010000575.1:0-32500 GCA_015476325.1 Cardiosporidium cionae
ATTACTTGCAATGAAAAAGAAGAAGAAGAAAAGAAAGTAGAGAATAAAAATGCAATATAAAAAAAGAAAAGTATTGATGAGAAATCAAAAGAGAAAATGTATCTGAATATGAAGATTTCCTTTTTATTTTGAAGATATCTGTATATATAAAAAAAAAATGTATATACAATGTGTGTATTTACTAAAAGTATATAAATGTATAAAGTGATTTTTTTAATAAATTTTTTTAAATACAGTATTTCTCTTTATTATTAGAATAATAAAAAAATGCCTATCTTTCTATATATATATATATATATAAATTAAAACATTTGCTAAAGAAGAGAAAAAAGAAAAAAAAATTATCCACCCAAAAAAATTACTACGTCTTTAACTGTATAAAAAATAAATAAATAAAATAATTTTGAAGAAAAACTATTATAAAAAAAGAAATGAATTTCCTACAACTTTTTCTCTCCGTTTGTTTAGTCTTTCTTCACATGACATCATAACCACACAGTTTTTTGCTTTTTAATTTTAAAAAACATTGAATTTTAAAACAAAAAAAAAACAGAGAAAAATACACTCTTTGAATTCTTTTTCTTTTAAAAAAAAAAAACAATTTTCATATGTATATATATATATATCAAATGATGGCTGCTGCACCTTCTTGAGTATGAAAATAAGATCCCGAGAGTTATTCTTCACGTAGAGAAGAAAACCAAATATACAAAAGAAAAAATGTTGTGAAGAGACATGGTTAAATAAAGCGCTTTCTAAATCTTATAAAAAATTTTATAAAAAAAATTTCTTAAAAACTGTATACACACTTTAAAAAGAAGAAAAGTCACAAGAAGTATAATAAAAGCCTAAGGATCAAAGAGAGGATACTACAGAGAGAGAGAAAATGATGGAGAAAACATACTCCAGGAAAAACAAAATAGAGTGATGCCTTTCTTCACACATTCAGCAATAGAAGATGTCCTCTTCCAATACACGCGGTGTACGTACACTGTACATGCGTTTCTCAATTCAAAAAGAAAAAGAGGTTAAGCATTAGAAAAATATCTGAAATTCTAAAAAGAGGCAACATCACGAAGTAGGATAAAAAACTACCAACAACAACCCCCCCCCAAAAAAAAACAAATCCCGTTTTAAAGCAGAGCCTTAAATTTTAGCAGAGAAAATGTATATAAAGAGTTGAAGAAATTTTCATTCGCGGTTTCCTTTATAAAAAATATCTGTTTTTTAAAGTTTTAATGTCAAAGTATCCGTCAGGATTCTGCCAGTGGCTATCAAAACGCATCATTTACACTATAGCCAACACTGTATACAAAGAACACCATTGTATACAATTTTTCTGAATTAGATGAGGAAGTAGCCACTCCCACACAGAAGGATATATTCAAAAAATAAAAAATCCCCTAAACGTTGTGTCTTGTGTGGAAGCCTCTTTGACAGTAAGTTACAATCTCTAGGTTACCTCCATGAGGAAAGGATATGCTTGCAAGCAACCCCATGCATACTTAAAACGCGTGTTGCTGCGCTTAAACTCTTTGATTCCTGCAAGAAGTAGGGAGGTGGAATTACACACGCGTATACACGCGCTCAAAATGAAAGCGTTTAAGTCGGAGGAAGAAGTGCATCACGTTTTTTTTTGTACAAGGAAAAGAGAGAGTGCATTCAACGGTAGGAAAATGGAGGGTAGGCTGTACCGTTAAAATCTTATTGTAAATTCAAATGCCTATAGGGAGTAGGCAAAGCATATGCAAGGGTCTACACTGAAGCGCATGAGAAGAAACTAGGTAGGCCAAACGATGGAAAGGGTAGGGAATACCGTAGGCTATCCTTGAAAAAAAAACACTCCTTCTAATTGCAATGAACAGTCAAGCTTAGCATCGCGCAATGGGGAAAGTTATCGACAAAAAGTTGTGCAACAGGTAGCAGAAGGCGATGTGTTTAAGTGGGATGAAAAGGAAACACACTAGGCTTTTTATTTGCTATATTGCGGCTCAATAACATGAAAATTGCGTTTTTTTTCAAAGAAAAGCAGAAGTAGCCCGTTGAGGAAGCAGCGAAATGGATATGTGAGCTAGTGCCAGTAGTGTGCTAACCAACAATGCATAACGAGCAGTAAAAATTGATATTACAAAAGTGGCACAGGGAATAAAAAGCACAAACAAAGGAGGACATGGGGATACATACAAAAATCAATAAGAGTTCATAGAAGACAAAATTCATAAAGTAGATGACGCACAGCGCCGTCGCAAACACATGATTCAAAAGAAAAATAAATAAATTTGAAGGACTCGTATGAAAACAGCTGCGACACAAGAAAACAAATCTACTGGCTGCTATAAAAAGAGAATTGATCAAAGAAGAAATACACGGTAAAAATATATATATTTCGAAATAGAAAAATAAGAAGTGCAGCACATAGTAAACACAAGAGTCCTTTTTATTGAGCAAATAAAGGTGCAACGAAACTACGGAGCCCAATAAAGAATTTCAATGAAAAAGCTACGTAAAGAATGATAAAAACAAGGACACATAAATATTCATTATTAGATATAGCATTGCACCAAAATGTTAAAATTTTGGGCTAGTTAATGGTAACAAAATCTTCCTAAACAAACACCACTTCTAATTGCAAGTCGGTTGCAGCTGTCCTACTGTCTAGAAAACAGATTCAGGCAAAGCATCTATCTTCACTACAAATACAATACGTTGGAATATTTTAATGCATTCTGTTCAGCTTCCAGAAATAGGAGAGCTTGAAAACGTCAAAGAATGAATGAGAAAGGCCCGTAGGAAATTTCGCATATAATTTGTGTATCAGCAGCTTGGTCGATAGAACAAACAACCATGCAGCATATTGCTTCATCTCAATAGGCTTCTAAATAAAGCAACGTAGAGGACAAATCTACGAAACCAAAAGAGCGGGGGGAAGACTCTAGAAATACGATATTTGTTCATTCGATAGTTTGATACAAAGCGACAAAGGAAGGTACAGATTGAACGACAGCTGAATTGGCACGGCAAAAAGAAAATTAGGATGCATCTCCTACCGTAGGCATCAATTTAAAAATTGTAATTTGACAGCGCGGAATACAATTTGGTGTAGCTCATGGATTGAAGGGAGATTTGGTTAAAAATTAAATTCCCGTTAATACGGTCCATTTTTAGCTGCAATGAGTGTAAAGCTAAAACGACGATTATTCCGCTCGTTTCATATGTTGGCTGTTGTAACATTTCGCTACGCACATTTATCAAAATATTGAGCAAAAGAAAAAATGTAAGGACAGTCACTTGCTTTCAAAGCTGAATTAGCACATTAAAGTTTTTTTGCCATGGTAGAACTGACTTGCATTACAATGATCATACTTCATGCGAAGTTTCCATCAACTTAATTCCGGGTGAAAAGAACTAATACAAAGAAAAGATAACTGTTGAGCTATTGTTTGCAAAAACGTATTTAAAAACCTTAATTATATCTATGCATGTGCTGCTTTGATGTAATCATAATCAGCTAGGTGACTGAATTGAGCAATGCTTAATGCAGAACGTAACGCGAGAATAGCGAGCATGCTTCTTTTATTTGTACATGAAGTTTGTTCGTACGCCATTCTAGCTGTACTATGTGATTCTTGCAAAGTAATGAATGAAATAACTTTAAATAGAGAACTGCTGAAGAGGTTAAACTACGTACACCGCGAAAAGCGTAAAAGAATGACGCTCGTAAAGCTTATTACACAAGCTAGAAGTCATTTCAATAAGCCGATTTTTTTTCAAGGAGGAAAGTTCTACAGATTTCTAAAATACAAAATTTGTTAATACATGGATACTGGTGAATATGTTGTAAGGGGTTTGTGATTCGTCTGTGATTTCATGTATGAAAATACGTTGGGCTGTTGCTAATCAAGCTTAAACAAGACATTGTTCTTGTGGAATATTTTCGATGAGAATAAGTATTCTTGTAGTACAAAGAAACGTAATGATTTGCAAGAGGTTTCAAAAGGGATATACTCGACTGAAGTTCGAAAGTATACTTGCGTACTAAATAGGAGAAACTTCAGGTAGCGCGAAGTGCCGTACTTCGCCTTAATCTGGTCACCTGGATGCAGAAATTCCCGAAGCGCTCAAATTTAAGTTCTATATTACTTGGCCTCCTCCGGGAGCGCCACCTGTTAAAATTGGAACGATACAGAGAAGATTAGCATGGCCCCTGCGCAAGGATGACACGCACAAATCGAGAAGTGTAAACAATTTTTTTTTCTTTTTTCTTCTATTCGTTTCTTCGTTGGCTTCTATCCCTCTATTTTTGCATTCTTTTTCTGCTGCTGTTTATCAAAAGCAAAAACAGACTTCTTTTAAGTAGAAAGGTGTTCTTCTGAGCACTTTTGTTTCTATAATCTCGCCCTGTCACAAGCATGAACCTGCGATATAACTTTATCCTTGCAAGCACCTACCTCTATCGCAATTGACGCTTCGTTATCATAATTTTCGATAATATCCCATTTCTTTGAATCCCTTAAACTTGTAACAAGTGCAAAACAAAATTACAATTCCAAAATATAATCAGCTTCTATCTACACCTAAGCTTTGAATTTGAAAGCATGAGTATTTATTGTAGCCACATCAAATCGACTTACAAAACAACTTTAATTTTTGCTACCAATGTATAAAGAATATTTTAATGCTTTTGTTGATGTACTAGCATTCTTCTTTCTCCGCTCGAAAAAAATTTCAATGTGGAAACAATGTTAAATCACGAACAATAACATTGCTATAGTTCTGTTCTGTATCCCATAATTTCTGTGTTTGCCCAGAAAAATTTGAAAGTATGGAATATCGACATACGAATGCAAAAACGTTACCTTAAGCATGGCTGCAAAGCAATGATCTTTGCTTAGTGAAAATCTGTACATGATGAGCATTTTTTAAAAGAAATCACTTCGTTTATTCATGTGCAGAAAGTGTTGATGCCCTCGATCAGAATAAAGAAAATAAAACCTGATTTCTTCTGCTGATTGTGTTTTTCAAATAGGAAAATGGTGACGCATTGATTAGAGTAAATGAAATATGGCGGATGATGCTAAAACAGCATGCGCTCTGTATTAAACACTAAAATCGTAGCAATATGTGTACCAACCATGTAATTTTAAACTTAGGAGTGAAAAAACGGTAGAGTTTTTGAATTAAGGATTAAACTTTAACATTTCATTTGGCAGTCTGGTCGATTAGGAAAAAGGCAAGGGAGTAAATAATTTCCAGCAACACAATGTTTATGCAAGTATGTGAATACTTATATATTTCGTTTGCACATTCATTATCCCTTGACACGGAGGCATTATACAAATGCCAATAGGTGACAATATATTAACGTAAGTTTCGAAGTATTTAGTAGAAAATGTTTTCCTTTCAAGTTTGGTCGAAATAGTGGTGGAAGGATTTTATTTGAACTTTAGTCTACAAATGTGCTGCTTTTCAACGTTTTCATTACAATCATACTATTTCGTAGAATAAAGAAACCCTTGGGGGGATTGGATTGGTAATTTCTTAAGTTATGATGTACCCGGACAATTTGAACAAAACCAACGGGGGAGGCAATGATTGCAATATCAATCACTGACAGCAAATGTCTACAGAAGTTAACAGAAACGGTCGTTGAAGATACACAATTTGTTTCTTTCCTTTAATATGATTATGATGATTCTTACTTTTATTTTTCTTGATAGAATTACTATTGTTATTGTTGCTCTTCCGATTTGATAATTTCTACGTTGATTTATTCACTTTTTCTTACGATTAGACAGTTGAATACAAGTTTTTCACTTATATTTTTTTCCTTTTTGATTTCATCGTGCGAATCTTTTAGTTTCCTTCTTTTAGTGATTTGTGGTTGGTGTTCACAAGTAAAGAGCGTTGGAGGAGCTCATTACAAATTTTAAAATCCTAGTTAAATACTTCTAATCGATTAATTTCAGTGTTAAATTTCTTTAAATTAACTTAACTTAAGTTTGCTATTTTTAAGTTTGCTTTGGAGCAATAAATAGGGTTTCTGGATCCGCGTTAACTTCCTGGCATTTCAAGGTGAACATACTTAAACTGTGCAAAAGTTGACAACACAAGTGGTGATGAAATGTTGTCCTGTAAAACTAGCAACCCGATATTGTAATCTATAGAAACGTTCATCTTTACTTTCTTCCTAGTTTAATTGTCATGTGTCCAACGGTTTTGGCTATAAGTTAGAAAGAGGTAACGTACTTGAAAAAGAAGTTATTACGTTTGTGCATAGGTATTCTCACACTATCAATCAGCTCCACTCTCCCCATGAATCCACTTGCTTTGCCAGCTACCTCTCGCGACTTGCCTCTACTTCTCCAGATCGGGCCTCCGACAGATTTACCTGTACCTCACGACAAGTTTTCCCGTCAGCCACTGGCAGAAGCTCCTCGATTCCTCTTCCTTTTGGTTGGAATCGCCCCCCGCCTCTGCTTCTGAGCGGCTTATCAGGTATCTCGCTGAAAAGGAAGGAGTGGGAGGAGGAAGATATCGAAGTAGTTTCAACTATCAGCGTGGCTTACCAAACAGAAGGGGAGGTCGAGACCGTGGCGTCGCGGCGATCAAAGACGAACCTCAGGTTAAAAGGGACGTCTAAAATATAGCTTCACTTATACTTTTGTATCTACTGGTACAAGGTAATACAAAAAAAATCTTTTCTTTATGTGTCCTTTTCCATATGCTTATGGCATTCTTTGTTGCTGCTATACGAAATGGTAAGAAGAGATCCATCTATTCCCATCTATTCATGCTATTATTTGAATAGTGAGACATGCACTATTTCCTTTAAGCGCATGTCAAAATAATAGACTCTACTTATGAAAAGCTTTTTATAATACAGTAACTTTTCTAAGACATTCAGGTACTTAAGCATCATTCTTTGCATAGCTCCTTTACTTATATACTTTTTTCCGACAAGTTAAATTATTTAAAATAGTAGTAGCGTTGGAAAATTTCATACCGAATAACTGGCATTTTTGAGAGAAAATTTATTTTATTTTGAAAGTGTTTATATGTTTTGGGAATATATATGATGACGTTATTACGTACTTGCCTAGTTAACAAATTTCTATCTCGCTCTATTCACTTTGCCTTCTGAAGATTTTCATTTCGTTGTTATGAGAAGATATATGTCAACTGGGGGTTTTTCAAATATCAGTAGACACAGATTCTACACGCAGCTATACCAAAGCAAATTTTATCATCGCAACTGGTACTCAGATAATTAGATTAAGTAAAAAGTTTTAGTGTACTTTGACATAGCACACAAAAAGTCGAGAAAAGAAATACTGGAGTAGTTTCCTGGAAACATTCTCATTCATGGATTTCTCACATAATGTATGTTTGGGAAAAACTGGAGAGTGAAATACAAGAAATTAAATAAAATCGCAGTAACTTTGCTTCTTAAACAATTGATAGATTGGAACCTTTGTTCCCTAAGGAGGAATATTTAAAAGTGAGTTATTGCATGTGAAAACAGGTTCCATGACTGAGATTCTTGAGGAAGTCATTGTTTATAGGTGTAAGCTGTGTGATCTGTCAAAATATAGGGGGGGGTCAAGATATTACGCGCTAGCCTTACGTATACTTTATGCGGACGGGGGAATTACGCTAAAATCTTATGCGCGGTAACTATTCTTATTTAACTTAGAGAAACCTACTTCGGGACCTATTTTCTCGTATGAACTACTCATTCACTAGATGAGGAAGTAATTCTAGCGTGTGCGTATATTTCCAAATTTCCGTCTTGAACGACGAGTGCCAATACTTCACATATAGATGCAAACTTCATGTACTTACATGAACTTTAATTGCAGCAACACCATTTACATGCATGGCTTTTCCCAGATATATCATACCACGTTTAGAAGCAATTCCATAAAAATATCTAAGTTTTAATTTTATAAAAGAATAATAATAGTTCTGTTTATCTATCTGTTAAGTAACATCGTACCTATTACGCTGTTGTGGGACAATTCCGCGGCGAAGGCCTATTATTTGAGCGACTTCGCAATGCCATCTGTAGACGCGCAACATCTCCAACGAATAGCTAACTTACGTTTAGGTTGTTCTACATTCATGAAAATTACTTCGGCGACAGCTTATCTCATACACGAAAATAAAAACTTTACTACTGCATATTCGCCGGAACTACAAAAATTTCTTAGCATCGCAAAAGGAAAACATCCACAAACACATTGGGGTTGGAACTGCTGACAAACCAAAGTGTAACTCTCATAAGCCTAGTGTTATCAAGATTCCGCAAAAGAAGTTAGGGGAGTTATGTGCGGTCTTTGTTGTAAAACAGTACAGAATCGAACGTTAACAACTATTAAGGAAAATTAAGTACATTCAAAACTTTTAATAGATAAGGGTGAGCTCTCTACGCGCCGCTAATTTTTTCTTCGATATTTTTCTCTTTCAGTTACTTGTTAAAGTAAGCAGCAGCAGTCGCTGATTCAGTTAAAACTAATTAGCCGCACGCATTGTTCAAAATTTAGCAAGTATGAAATCGCAAAAGTCATTCAATACTGCAATTTTTTTGGTTTGAAAAATATCCCAATAAGATTCATTAATAAATAATATAATTGCTGCAGCATTTCATTCTCAAAAAAATTTTCTGCAACTATTCCTTCCCCCTTGTCTCTTACCCATTGTATTCAAGAACATCGTATGTCATTTTAAGAGCTTGAAGCCCCGGTCATTTCCTACAGTTTTATATCAATAAGTTGATGCTTATAAACTAAACTATAAATTATCAAATCATCGAGAACATGAATTAGAACGCATAGATATTAATCTGGACACAAACAGCCTCACTAGATCTGTTGATTTACTTTGATATTGGCCTCATACAAAATGCCAAATAAGAAATATAACTCGTGTTACAAAGCTCTCCATTTTTTTCAGCGAGCTAACTTTATTTCATAACTTAGGTGTGTCGACAGCTCTGAATAAATCTACTACACTCTCCTTTTATCTTCAATACTTTGTTATAGGCCTATGTGTCTTACATACACTCAATCATACTTGTTTCTCTTCCTTGTTTTGTTTTAATGACTAATACAGCAAGTTCTGGCTTTTGAGATGTACACATTACTACTCTGTGTATCACATTTCTTGACTGCACCGAATGAAAGCTTTGGAGATCTCATCTCATCTCCGCTTCCACATCAAATCCCTACTTGCTCTCATATAGGTACGTGAAAGAGTACTGTATTAAGTATAGCGCGAGACGACAGTATACATCGCAGATATTTGAAGAGATGTCATATACAAAATTATACATTTCCAACAAGTTAATGAACGAATATTTATGATGTATAAGATAGAGATTAATTGTTATATTTTCCACGAAATGTGTGAAGGATAGGGAAGAGTATTAAACAAAACATCCTTTATCATTGCTTTTCTCGGCTTAGATCTGTTTTCTATTTTATGACTGTTCGATTGATAACATGCTCTATTATAAACTGCTTAGGCTCGCCGGAGTGAGGTTCACGTAGCGTTCTAAGGGTAATCTTTAAGATAATTACCAAACTGACTGGTTTTTGTACAATGAGAATATTAAACAAACAAATAAAAATACAACACAGAGCATGTATTTAAATTAATAAAGATGAAAAGCGAATACTATACGATGTTGATTTTTTATTGTTGAATTCAATTGAAATAAGTTGATATTTTAAAGTGGCACAGTTCCAGAAAAACTGAAGCATTCTCAAAGGAATTTTAATGAATTACATCATGCATTCGGATCACCAGTCGCTTTTCCCAAAATGCTCAAATTAAGCAAGTTAGTTTCATTTCTATCCTTTAATTGAGTAAAATAAGCAAAAATAAAATTGCACCTATGATAAGCGCGGCAGTCAACCAGACACCTGTCCATTTCAATCCTGATAAAATAGCACTACCTGCTGCACTGACTGTTTCTCCAATTGCATTCCAGTCTATATAGGTTCGATGTTCTGTTACATTTGGTAAAAAAGGGTTTCGGTTTGGCTCTTCTCTTCCTTGCCCCACTATTAGAAAGTCAGCCTCTTTTTTCGAAAGAATATATATTTCAATTTCCACAGCTCCACATAAGCGGCCTTTGTGGCCGGGATGAGTGCAATTCAACCAGATTCTAAAAGTAGGAGAAAACAGGAAATACATGAAAGAGTAAGCTTTATTCTACTTCTTTTCTTTGTATCTTGTTTTCTTGCTAGTGGTGTAAATGAAAAAAGGATTTTGTTTGTAAAGAGGAGATGCTTAGAATTAGAAGCCCAAAAATTGAAGAAAAAGATTTTTAAAGAGCGTGTACTTGCCATTTTGTAAGTTGTACTTGCAAAAAAAGACAAGTTGTAAGATATTAGTTACTACTGAAGATGTGAGTAACATAGTTCTTTATAAAGTACATGCATTTCTATGCGCTAATAAGTAAAATTAAAAATAATAGACTTTCACACGTTTTTTATACTCTTTATTTCTATTTTAAAAAATACATTTATTGAAATACATTAAAAACTGTTATGAAGTCTCTTTTTGTTTGCGCCACAATAAGGATAATTGCTTTTTTTGTTTCAGTATTTCTTTTACACAGTCTTTTTTTCATAGTTAAAAAGGTAGTACGTTAAAAACTTACTATTTTGTATTTTATTGAACTACAAATATCAAGCCAACAAATTTGCTTTATAATACTCCTTTAACATATGCAACAAGTACTTAAAGATAAATTCAAACTTTTACGCACTTCGGAATGTTATATATTGCTCCGCGTTGCCTAGCCTTTAGCAAATCCGAATGTAAATCAAAGTTTGCTTCCCCAATTGGCTCATTAGAAAAAAGTAGTGCATAGTTCCAAATTTGTATCTTTAAAATAGAGTTATGAGTGGGTATTTTTACTGGATAAATAAATCTCCAATTGAAAATTCCTGTACCATCTTTGCTATTGTAATGAGTATCAGTTTCTCGTATAATTTCTTGGCCATCTTCCTCTTGGAATATTCCACGCACAAACAGTGAGATTTGCGAATTGTCTTCTAATGGTACAGCTTTTACCCTCCAGATAACGACCTGTAATAACAATCTATATTTACTGAAATTAAAAAATTTGTAAAGTAATAAAATGCTTTGTTTTTTGAACAAGTAAAACTAAGTGGTTGTTTTTCAGTAAAAGAAATAAAAACAATAATTTTATCTTTATTACGTAGATAACGTATTCTTAAAATTTGAGTATGTTTTTTAACGCTTCCTACATGAAGACAGCACAAAAAGTTGAAAACAAGTATCTTTTTTTTAAGCTTTATTTTAGCTGTGTGTAACTGCAAGTAAAAATCATTTTATTTGAAATAGTACTTATCCAAAATAAAAGTAGATCAATATTGCTAAAAAATAAAAACATTTAGAATGAATATGAAAGCAAAAAATAAAGAGTATTCAAAAGTATTTAGTTTTAACTAGCAAGCAACAAAAGATAACATTTATTTTACATTCATGCACCAAGGATATTCTAATTTGTAAAGGATGCCGGTATTCATATTTTGTTTGTACTTGAATTATTAGGAATGACTAGCAAATAAAAGTAAAAATACTTTAAGAATAAATACGTTTTACAAAAATAAAAAATTTCATTGCAATTTATTAACTTTATTTTGAATAGACTAGATGTTTTGTTTTTTTTCTTTAAACAAAAGAAGTTCTATAACACAATTAATTTATTACTTACAATATTTATCTATAGTAGATTTACTCACTCTTAATTCATAATCATCTGGTTCGGAAGTGCTCAACGTATGAGGAGGATGCTGCTGCGCAAAATATTCGGACATTAATTCATACCACCCTCGCAGTGTTCCATGTGAAATTGTACTTCCTTCATGTTTTAAAGAACTAATATAAAAAAATATAAGAGTTATTATAGAAACACTTGCAATAATAAAATTAAAATAGTATTTGATAAAGATAAACCTACTTTAAGTAAATAAATTTTTATTTCCTACTAAAAGCCACAAATGAACAAAAAGTAATAACACATAATTTTTTCATTTTTTGTTTAGACCTGATAGAACTTTTAAAAAATATGTCAACGTGATCTACATAAAAATCTAATAATGTTTATAACACGTAAATTTTTAATAATTTTTTAAATATAGTTTACACAAAAAAAAATAAAAACAGATAATTTTATAATGCATAAAATAAAATTTACGTAACTTCATTTTTAATCTATATAAAAATAAAATACATTTTTATTTTTAAGACTAATACATTGTTCTCTAATATTTTAAATAAATATAATTTTGATGTATCTAGGATTTGCTCCTTAAAATTATTTTAAAACTTTAATCAATACACTATTACTAAAGTATTTTGCCTGTTTTTACCGTAATTCAATAGGCATATTATCTTCTAATATAAGTTGCTGTATTTTAGCATTAAAGTAACGATCTTCCATATCAATATAAGTAGTACCAATGCACTCATCAGAAAGTGTTCCTAAAATCATTACCGAAATCTGCATCAAAATATAAAATAAAAAATATAAACACATTAATAACATTGCTTTATTTTTATATTACATATGTTTTAGTCTTTATTTAAAACGTAAAATACTTTACATAAAAAATAAAATAAATAACCATTTTATTTATTTTATTTTTTAATTATGTATAAAAACTTTTAAATAAAGAATAAAACTTTTTAAAAAAATACGTATAGGTTTATAATTTTAATTTGTTTTTTATATTTTTGTAATGCAAAGATATTAACACTATTTTTAAATATCTTACCTGCACTAATGCATGATCTGGTAACGCACAAAATAATTGAAAACAACGATTAAATTCTGGCCGAAAACTTTGTCGTTTTGCATTACCAGAATCTCTTACATTATGAGAAAGTCCACCTGGCATGACTGTGGATGAATCTGAATTCTTAATCCTAGGGATGCATTTTTATTTATTTTCAAAATTAATTTTTAAAAAAAATTCTTTACTGTCAGTGAGTAACAGATAATGTTTTAAAATTTATGAGAACATAACTATATGCATACAAAGTTAAAATATGTAAATAAAATAGGTAAAACAATAAATTTTTTTATTGTAAAAAATTATAATAAAAACAAAAATAACAAAGTTTATTTGTAAAATCATCAAGTTTTCGATAACTTTAAAAAGTATTTTAAATATTTTTTAAAAATAAAATATATTGTGTTATTTAAAAAAGTATGTTTAAAAAAACATATAGCAAATAAATTATTGTAAAATTGATAATGCATAAATTTTAAAAACATTTATATAAAAATAAAATTGCCAAAAAAAAGTAGTTACCTAAAATATAAAATCAAAATGCTAATACTTTATGTATAAAAGAAAGCAATTAATTTTATTACATTTTTTATTTTGCATGCAACAATACTAACTTAAAAGCACAAATTAAAAACTAATTTATTATGTATTAATAATATTACTTTATAATATATTCTTTTTAACAATAATCGTTTTGTTAATAGTTGAAATATTACAGCAAAATCACTTTGAAATACTAAAAATAAATTATTTCATCATGTTACACTAACTGCAGTGTAATTCTTTAAAAAGCTTTTGTATTATTTTTATTATACTTATTTAAAAAAATTTTAAAAATTAAATACCAAATATAAGTAGAAATATTTGAAGCACCAGAAGGTGGAACTAAACCTTTTGCTTGCAAAACATAAGCTCTGATAATTAATTCTCGAGTATCTGAAAAAAAATTATCAAACATCAACATTGCAATAAATTATAATCAACCTAAATTTAAGCATTACAAATGTTAAAATAAATTTGGTAAAAGGTTCATAATTTTAAAAAAAATTTAATAATTAAAAACTAATTAAAAAAATTAAAATTTTATAACAATTTTTTTTCAATAAAATTTTATTAAAAAATATTAAAGTAACAATTTTAAGTATTTATTTTTGGTTTTGTTTGTATAATTTTTTGTATTTATTAATTTATTACCATAAAAACAAGTTTTAAATTATATAATTTTTTATTGAAATTGCTATTTTTATTTGTTTAAAAAAAATATTTAAATTTTTTATATGCATTTTTTATAGTAGTAGGCTAAATGTTTAAAAAAATTTTAAACTACATTTACATTTAAAAATAAATATTAACATAACAAATATTTATAAAAAGAATTTAAGTAATTGTTTAAAACATTTATTTGTTTGTAAATACTTATATTTAATTTTTAAAAAATTTTTTGCAATGTATAAATTTCATACGATTGTATTGATCCATTAACCATTCACATTTCTTTGCGATTTTTGTTTTTTCTTTTTCATCTTTCCATTCAAATACGTTGCAAATATATTTTAAATATCCGACAGTTTCTGGAACACCAGTTGCTGTACACTAAAATATTATATATATATACATGTTAAATGAATATTTTAGAAGTTATATATTTTGAATATATGCAAAAATTTACAAATTGAAATAAAAATTTTAACATTTTTAATTATACAATTTAGCAATAAATATATTTGTTTATATACATAAAATTTTGCAATGTTTTAAACCATTAAATATTTTTTCATTGTACAAATACTCTAATTACATTAAAAAAATTTTTAATTGTAATTTAACTACAATGTTAATAAATTTTTTATTAACAAATACAAAAATGCAATTGATAAAGTTAAACAAAAAACTAAATGTAAGCAATTCTAATTGTAGTTAATAAACTTATTAATTTAAATTGAATTCTTTCAAATTTAATGCATGCTTACTCGAAAAATAGGTTCCCTTAAATAAGGTAAATCAGTTGTAGAAAAATCCATTTCAAGCTCATACGGTACTTCATCTCTCTGTTCTTCTTCAATTTTATCTTCATCCTTCTGTAAGCATTAAAAATACATTTTTTTAGTATATCTGCAAAATGCAAATTTTGTTAGTTATATAAAATAAACAACACTATTTTGTAATAATAAAATTTAAAAAAAAAAATCAATTACAAAATGTAATATAAAACTTTAAATTTCAAAAATATTTTTTAACTTTTAAAATATGTAAAAAATAATACTCGTTTAAAATAAATATTATAAAATTTTATTACATAAATTTACAATTCTTTTATATTTTACTGTTATAGATGTTAAAATGGTTTTTAATAGTGTAAATAAATGTTAATATTTATACCATTTTTAAATCAAAATGAAGTAATTCTGGATTAACTCCAAAAATTGAAGATTTTTGAGAATCCAAAAGCATACTATCTTTAGTATCAAGAGGTTTTGTGATTCCTCGTGTTAATGCTCTATGAAAACCATCCATTTGTTGAGAAGGCTGATGTGTGATGTTTTTGGATCTTAATTTTTCCATTGAAAAACTTTGAGAAAAGTTTTCTGCTGATCCAAAATAATTTGACATTAATTCCTTACTTGATGTAGTCTGCATTCGTTCTTTTAATTGAATATAATCTAACATTTCTGGAATAACACAATTAGCAGAATCTGGATCATTATACGGAATTGCAGCATTTTTGGATTGTTTCTAAAATCAGAGTAAAAATACATACAAAAATTGACTGTAATTAATTAGTAGCAAAATTTGCATTAAACAATTAGTAAATAGTTACATTTATACTTTCTATAAGGCAGAAAAAATAAGTTTTTAACAAAAATCAAAACATTTTTAAATTTAAAAATACTTTAGTCAAAATCTATTATATAACACACGGTTATATTGTTTGTTTAACATTTTATTAAAATTTAACAAATAAAATATTTTTTTTAAAATGTGTTTTGTTTTTCTAAAAATTTAAATACTAAAGGCTAAGTGCGGAATATTTTTTGAAAATATATTTTATTCAAATTTGTTACACAAAATAGTTTTTTCTTTTTAATAAAATAAACTTCACAACCTTTTTTGATTGTTTTTTTTCAGTTTTTCCATTTGTTACATCTTCTTGAGATTCATTAGGATTTTCTCTCTATAGTATAAAATATAAAAATTAAATTTGAATAAATTTATAATTTACTTAATACAAGTAAAGTTTTTTAAAAATAGTATTATTAAATAATTTTATATATGCATTTGCTAATTTAAAAAAATAGTTTAACTTAAAAACTTTATTTTAGTTTATAATGGGCGCATATAATATTTTTATATATTTTTTTTATTTTATAAATTAGCATTAAAATTTTTTTATACAAATTTTATATTAACATAAGTAAAATATATTAAAATTAAAATTTTCTTTATTAAATTTATTATGTATCATATTGTTTACTAATGCTTTTTCAGCTTCTTCAACTATTACATCTTCTAACATCTTTAATCGAAATGTTTCAACAGACTGCAAAAAAAGTTTTTACAAAATATTTTAGTTATTGCAAAATATATTAAAACTCTTATGTTATAAGTCAAAGTTATTTTATTTATACATAAAATAATATACACAGTAAAAAATTACATAAAATATTTTTAAAATTTTTACAAAATAAATTTAAACATAACTAAGTTACAGATACCAAGTTTTAACAAAATAAAATTGTAGTAACCAAATAACACATATTTAAATAATTGAAAAAATAAAACACAAATTAAAAAAATTAAAATACATTACGCATTTGTAATATTATTAAAGAGATTATTTTTATTAAAGTAATCAAAATTTAAAATAATTACTGTAAAATTGTAATTACCTGTTTTCTTTCATACTCATCTAACCATGGTAAAAGGGAACTTAAAGAAATATATGCCATACCATAAGAAGTATTTTTTCCTCCACCAAATGTAGATTTTTCATTTGTCTCATCTATTTTAACCTTTAATAACATAAAAAAATAGTTTTAAAAGCAAAATAATATATATTTTGTGCTGATCTTTACAATATTCTGTTTATTCAAATTTAAAAGTATATATAAATGTAAAAAAAAAATTAAAATTACAAAATTTAATTAATTTATTCACTACTATTTTGTTAAGAGTATATATTTTTTAATAAAAACAGTATTTGTATTTAAAATCGAAAGCTATTATTTTTTTTTAAAATTTATTTTTAAAAAAAAATGTTTTTATATTTTATTGCTTTATAAAAAATAATAATTGATATTGCAAAATTAATTGCATTTTTACTTTGTATTTATTTTTTTTAGTTTAAAAAAACTTTTAAAAAATTGCAAAAAATTATAAAGTCTAACTTCAAGAAAAGAATGATGCTGAACACGTTTGGGTAAAGAAACATTCACATTAAATTGTTTTAAAAAATTCCAATTTCCCCCACTTCCGGCAATTGGTTTATCTACTGCTTCACTCCATAAAGATTGGCTAGTATTGTCTACATCTCTTCCAAAAGATACCTTTATAAAAAGTAAATAAATTAACAAAATAAATTGCATAAAAAACTAAGTAAAACAATGCATGCAAAATTTATTTTTAAAAAAAAACTAATTTAGCATTTAAAAAATATTCTTTATTACAAATTTAATTTGGTTTAACTATTTAAATTAATACAAACGTTTTAAAAAATAAAAAATGTCAAAAAAAACAAATTTTATTTTGTAACATTTGTAATAAAATTGTTTTTTGTGTCATTTAATATAAATAATTTTTATATTTAAAAATTGCACTTTTGTGTAATATAAAAATTGCAATACCTTTAATATAGTAATTATTTTAAAAATACTATTAAATTTAACTTTAAGAAATGTACAATTATTTTTTAAAAAATATTTTTTTATATAAGAAACAAACTGAATTTAGATAATTTATATTATTTTTTACTTAAAAAATGAAATATAGTTTTTTATAACAATGTACAGTAATTAGGTAAAGTTTTGTTACTTAGGATATTTTTTTTAAAATACGTTTAGTAAATTTTTAATAATATGAATTTTATTTATAAAGTTTATTTTTAGATTTTAAATTAAAAAAAATAGTTTACCATTTATTAATATATTTGTAAAAATTAAACATTATTGAAGCATACATGGTTAATGACGTAAATTGACTCAATAAAAATATCTAATTATTTTATTTTTTTAATAATTTTTTACCGTAACAGTAGGCGTATTCAAAGGTTGATACATTCGAATTCCAATTAAAAAAAGAGAAATTTCTCCTTCTTTTGTGGAAGGTCGAATATCATTAAAAAATGGATATGTATCATCTTCTACTTTTTCAGCAGGAATTAACTCAAATGATACTAAAAGTTTACTTTTACAAAGAGGATAATATACAGATTGGATATCCATCCATTCTGGAGCTTTTTTCCATTCAAGTGGAACTTTTGTAATAGAATGCCTACAAATATACCAAAACATTCAAATATTAAACATTAAAATTTTAATAAAAAACATTTTTTAAAATTAGTATTAGCAAAAAAACGTAATTTAGTTATAAATTAAAAAAATTATTTATTGTTTAAAATAGTAGCCTTTTAAAATAAAAATAAATTACAAAGCAATAAATTAGCCATGCTAGCAAAAATTAAATATTTAATTAATTTATAAATAAAACAAAAAAATCAAAATAAAAAAATTGTACTGGAATAATCCTAAAATTGTGTCTCCCCCAACAAGAGAACTGTTTTGTGAGCAAATATAAACCTGAAACATAAAAATTAATGTAGACATAATATATTCTTACAAAGTAACATAAACTATTTATTTTACATAACAAATTAAAATTTTAAAATATGTTTAAAACATGTTTTAAAATTTTAATATTTAAAAAAATTTTTTTACTTTTGTTTAAGATGAGAATAAATCCAAATATAAAAAAAATATAATTTATATATTTTACTATTATGCTTTAATTTAAGTTTTATAAACTTATTTTAGTATATCTTTTTACTGTTATGTCAGGAGCTAAATTTATATTTTCAGGGAGCATCAATTCTACTTCGTATGCTTCATAAAAGGAAGGATTCAACGTTTGTTCAATAGTGTTTGTTCGAATACTATGACTTGATAAATCAACCTAATTGTAACATTTAAAACAATTAAAGACACAACACTATACAAAACTAAAATAAAATTATATATATAAATTAATATTCTATAAAAAAATTTTCAAAATAATTATAATAAAGTTGACTTTGTATAAATAAAATTGTTTAATACATTAATGTACAAACTATTACTAAAATAAAAATGTAATTTTACATCAAAAGTTAACAACAAATGATTTGTTGTTAACACAAAAATTTTTAAAGCATACCCATAAAATAATAATGTTGTTTTTACGTAAATATAATGTATTATGTTTTAAAATATTTATTAAATAACTCACTCTGTTTTACAAATTATTTTTATTAACTTTTTTTTCAATTAGTTTTTAATTAAAAAATACAATATATTATTTTTTTCAAGTACTTTTTAATTCAATTATTTATTTATTGCGTTACATTACTTAGCATTGAATATGTTAATTGTGTACATTAAAATAGCAAAATTTGATGAATAATTACTGTTTCAATAAATCAAATATATTTATTTTTGTAACATCTACATAAAATATTTGTATATATTAAAACTTACAAAAGTTAAATTAAAAAATTGGCAATTTTTATTTATACCTTGATAAACGGATTTGGAAATTTATCTTTTCCAATAGCCGGAAAATGCAAACCTTCATAAATAAATGCTCTAAAATAAAATCTAAAATACAGTCAAAAAAATTGATATATTAAAATTGTACATTGTTATAAATTAGTTTTTGTGCAAGTACATTAAAATATAAATATCATAAATATTTTTTGGTATGCAAGTTACAAAGAGTTTTAATTTTATTTTTTATCAAATACAAATTTATGTGGCCAAATAAATATTTTTTATTTTTAATACAAATTTAAATAATCAAAATTAGTTTCATATTTGATTTAAGCATAATTTGTATTTTTTAGCAATATTTTTTAAACAAAAATATGTCCAATTTTATTTACAACATTTTTATGAAGTATTTTTTTTAATTAAAAAAATATAGTTACCGAGCTAGGCGATATTCTAAACGTGGTGATCTTTCTTTCATTTGTTTTGATAATCCAAAAATAAGAGATATTAATACTGCTGATGTTTCAAACACTGAGCCACTCATTGACTTAAGTGTATACCATTGTGGTTTACCCTTTAGTTGACCTAACAAAGATATAGGAATACGTGTCCAAGCAAATCGCGTCCAAGTTATTTCAGAGGAAGAAGAAAACCATCCAGCTGCTGTTGCTTTTGATGAAGCGCAGAGATATAAAAATATATCCCATCTCTCAGAAGTTTCATTTTCTAATAAACAAAATTTAGTTCGAAAAAAGTAAAAAAATATATATTCCGGTTAACACATCTCATAAATTATTATTTTTAAAAAGAAATAAACTTAAAAAAAATTTAATGAATTTTTAGTAAATTTTTTATATTTTTCTATTTGAACAAAAAGCTATTAAATTAGTTAAATATTTAAAGTAAGATTAAATTTAATCCAAATTAATTTACTAACTTTTCTATTCATTTAAAAATTTTGGTATAGTTTTATAGTATTAATTTACAATTACTACATAATTTCAAATCATAGTTTAGCTAAACAAAATTTTATCAAATCTATTTTTTTTATATAAGTTTCACACAAATTCTTTTTTATAACGCTAAATTCTTTTAGTTTTTTTTTAATACAAATTTTGATGCAATAGTAGTATGTGAAATTCATAATTATTAAAAATTAATTTACCCGGTAAATACACTGCTAAATCTTCTAATCGACCCGAAATTTCATCAACAAGATACGATCCCAATTCATTAGGAGATAATGGTACAGATTTTAATGAATGTGGACCAATTGCAATTTCAACCTGAATTTTTCCACCGGCTGCTACAGAACTTGAAGCTTCATAAAGATCTACCCACAATAAATATTCTGCATTTGTTGGGTCCATTACTACACGTGAAGCCACAGAACCTAAATATTGTAAATATATTTAAAACATTTAGTAACTAAGTTAATCAAAAATATAATAGCAAAAAGTATATTTATAGAAACAAATATAATTTTTTGCTTTAAGCATTAATTTTTATAAAAATGACAAATAACGCACTTAATAAAAGTTTTAGTTTAAAAAATAAATATTGACATATATTAAAAATAATACTAACAATAAAAACAAATAGATTGTATAAATAATAAAGTTATTTATTTTTAAATTTGTACTCGTTGAAAATTTGGCAAATTTTTATCTTTATTTTCAATATACACAATTAAAGCTATACAAAATATATAAAAACAATACATATTTTTTGATTGTTATTTTAACCTTTAGAATGTGGAACTTGAACTTTAAGTGCAGAAGCACTAATAAGTAGACGGCCGCCATAAGTGTTGGCTTCACGTAATTCTGGATTTGTAATTAAATCTTGGACAACTCCAAAAACACCTAAAAACAATTTACATTCAAAATTGTACTTTAATGCTAATAAATAATATATTTTTATAGCATAACATAATAGTGCTGAAAAAAAATTTGATAAATTTTTTTATTTTTTATAATTTAAAATCAACTATAAAACTATATGCAGAACACTACAAATTATGTTTAGGGTACTTTGACAAAAAGTATTATACTTTTAAATTCTATTGAATTATTTTTTGTTTTTTTTAAATTCCACAAATTTACACATTTTTTAAATATTCTTTTAGAACTGCAATTTTGTTTAAACAAAATTATTTTTTAAATAAAAATAAAACATTCAAAATTAGCTCTACCTTCTGTAGGTGGACGCCAATAAAAATTTATCCATCGAGGTAATATTTCATTTTTTATGAGTTCAAAAAAATCCAATGCCGCAGAATTAATAAGAATACTATTTGTTTCACCATTCCATAGTTCAATTAAAATTATATTATCCTATTTTAAAATAATAAATAGAAGCTAAAGTCAAATCATAATTTTATTTTGTAACTTTGCACAATTCTTATATTTCAGCCAACTATGCAATAATTTTGAAAAATTTAGTAGGCTTATTAAATCGCTTTGCAATTGTAAACAGTAACACTAATAACTATAGCAAATATTTAAAAAAAATAATAAATGCAACTAAAATATTTGTTATTTAAAATTATATTTTTTGCCTTAATTTTTTCAAAAATAAAACCATTATAAACAGAAAAATGGTTTTTATACTAGAAAAATACTTTTTAATAATTTTAATTTACGCTTTTATGAAAAATTATATAAATTTATTTAAGAAACATGTTTAAAATATTTTAAAAAAATTTTACCTCTAAAAAGTTAGTATAAGTTAATGTATAAAACCGTTTTTGTTAATAAGTAAAAATAATTTATACTTTATTTGGAAAAATAAAAACAAATTACAAAAATATTATGTAATTCCTGCATATAAAATAATTATGCAAAATGAAATAATGTAACAATTTTTTATTTTATACTATATTCAATATTTATATGATTATGTATTTGAAGAGTAAATAATTTTTTAATCTTTTTTAAGCAGAAAAACTATTTTTTTCTAAACATACAAAATAATAATGCGCGTGTATATTAGTATTCTATTAAAAAATCAAAAATAATGTGTTGAAAATATTTGTTAATACACCTACGTGACAAGGCAAGTATGAAGGAAGCCGCAAAGTGGTGTTCCATTCAGGATTTATATCACGAATAGTTTTTGAACGTTCTGATGAAGCGCCATGTTTAATCTAAAATAAATAAGTTCTATCAATATTTTAAAACAGTACTTAGAATCCAATTAAGTACATACTAAAAGCATTTCAAAATTGCATTGTTACATATAAAAAAAGTCAAGATCAAGTACTGATTGTAATTTAAAAATAATTTTTGTGGAATGAATCATTTTTCAAAAAGCATAAGCTCATTTGTCATTGCTCCAAATAAAACTATTTAACGTATAAAAGTGGATTCTCTATAAGTTACATACTTAAAATCATTGTATTTTAAAAGAATACAAATAAAATATGCAAAAATTATTCTTACTATTTCAAAAAATTAATGTAAGTTTTATAAGTAAAATTATGATAATTCTTTGTCTAAAAAAATAGTCAATGCTTGTCTTTGTTAGCAAAACTTTATAAGCTTTTGTCTTTCAATTGTGAATTGAAATTGCTCAGAATGATTGTAGTTTAAACATTATTTAAATATGCTATACCTTTTAATGAATGTATATAGTTATACATCACATTCTGAAAATAACCACTTATGCTAAAAATTATTGTGTATAACAGTTAAAAAGAAATTGCTATGCAATAATAAAACTGACAACATTTTTTGTCATTAGACTGTACTTCGGTTATATTTTGTATTTTAGCAATCTTCAACTTCAACATACATTAAATTTATTTGATATTTTAGCGTTAAGAATTTGAAAATGTATAGCAGGGAAATTACAAAAAATAATATGATATAGAATACAAACCTTGACAAAAGGCTCAACCGCATTTGAAATACCACCCAGCAACGGTATATCTTGCCCTTTATGTATGACTACGCTCAAATTATAGAATGTTACTTTTAAATCTGGTCCCGCATTTAAACGAGTGGCGTCGATATCGGTCATAGTATTTACACTTTCATCCACAATTGGCACAGAATCACCCGGTCCAAAAACACCAACTGTGACTAATAAAATTCCCTTGCGTAACACAAATGCACTAAAAACGTTTTTTGGTTAATGTTACTGCTTAACTTTAGTATGCTGTACCAAATACTAAAATGAAAGGACTATGATATTTTGTAGCAATATGTTTGTTCAAATTGCATGCAAATTTGAAGTGTTTTTCAAACGCGAACTTAATCTAACTTTACATTACTATTTGCTTCGGCACAAGTATACTGCTTTTCATATTAATATAGTCATGCAAAACATAATTCCAAGCAGAGTAATCATGCTTTCATTTTATTGATACTACTATGAAAATAATCTTGATTTCAAACGTTACAACAAAAACATAAAGCTTACTTACCACATTTTCTGCTGGTATTTCCGGATTGCAGAGTCTAATCCATTGTCTATATATCCAATGTTGCGGTTTTTGATAGACATATTTCAGACTAAAAGAATATGACCCAATTAAGCCGCATTGGATGATATATTTATGAAAAACATGAATTTCAACCACAGACCTAGAAAATTCCTCTGCTGTCAGGGATGCAGTAAAATTAAAAGATTCATTTAAGGAAGCAGATGTAACTTGGTTTTTCTTGACGGTTGATTTCGTGACATTATTGACTATAACATCAATAAAAGGGTTAGGAATAAGTTCTTTTCCGCTCGGCAATTCCTTGTAGAACAAATCCTTCATTTCGTGAAAGTCAATACGGATATTGTATTGAATTTCCCGGACTGCCATTTTATAAAAGTAATTACGCAATACTCGGAGAAAAAATATACTCGCAAATTTTCAAATAAAATGGTTGAAAAGGTTGCTCAGCCTAAGACATTGCACAAATAGAAGTGCATCAGCAATAGAGCCGTCAACAATTTATGTCTAAACATTTTTGAACAAACTAAAAAGTTCATTGGATTTTTTACATCGTAAAACGGTGTAGAAATATTATTTATTGCCAAACTGATTCTAAACAACTTCAACCAAACACAGAATAAAAACGTTTTGCATTAAAAAGGGTGAAGAAAGTGCGGACAAAATGGAGCACTAATTGAAAGTGGTATCATTTTTTAATCGTACACTTTTGATACAACGACAAAACAGCTGCACTGCTAAATGCAATTGTTTTTCTACTCCATTAAAATGGCAAACTGATTCCGTCCTGTGCTGTAAAAAGAATTTTACAGATGAAATAGCACAGGTTTTGTAATTAGTTTTGGATTTTACGCTGTTGTATGAGCACTGTGAATTTCTTCAAAAGCCACTCTCCTTCTGTAAGAATTTATCAGTAAACACTTTCAATCACATACTGTTCTACTCTGTTATAGTGGCAGCTTTTCCGCTTGCAAAAAGGGTATTTTTCACAAAACAGTTTTTCCCATTAGAACTTGGGTTACCAAGCATATTAAAAAATTCCTTACAAAACAATGACATTACATGGTAATAGTTTGAAAAAAGTTTGAAATAGTGAAATTAGTTGGCCTATTTTGTGAAGTGTGTCAATAGTTTTGCATATCGGGTATAACATGTGGGGTATTTTTTCTAAAACATACAAGCAACTTTTGTGGTTGTTTGTCATGTTTGTAAAAGCTTGAGCCGTAGTTTAAATAATTTTAGGAGGGTAGAGAAAAACTGTTATCAATTCAATTTCAATGATATTTTATTACTGCAGACATCTTTTTACCAAAATAAATTGCAGACACCTATAATGAGTTGTCTATTGATGTACAGAGAAATTATCTTACACTCTCGCATCAAAAAGTATGCTGCTAGCATATGCTTTTTATGTGAGCTTTCGGCGTCTTGCCTTGATGTAGTTTTCATTGTTACTAATTAAAAAATTATCTTCGAAGGCAAATATAAACATAATTGTGCTGTAGTTTTCTCTTGTGTTACGAATTTATAACTTACCTTCGAAGACTAATGTGAAAATAACTGTGAAAAAGCTGTTTTAAGCATCTAATAAATATTTATAAAACATATGATTTTGGACCTTACTATAACAAATTTGCTAGATAAGCTTATTTTTCCTTTTTTATATTACTCTCACACAATACCACTTTGGTTTCTCTTATTCATGTCACGTGACTATAGTATGGCATCTACTAATTAATTTGGATGCTTTCTAGCTCCCTTTTCTCTCTAACGTTTGTAAAAGAATATTTCATGCTGCAGAATAGCTGAAGTAACAAAAAAATGTAATAATTCAAAGTTACAAAGTTAGTAATATTTCTTGGCGTAAGAATTATGTACTACTGTGATAAAAGAGTATTAAAAATTTTGAAATAAATTGCATCATAGTTCGTTTTCAAGAATTTATAGAAATTATGAAAAAGAAGTGAAGGTTGATATATATTTATATATTTCCAGTGCTGAAATTTCCTTATTTACGAAAGAAAATATTTGTAATTTCTTTGTTGAGTTAAAGAATCAGAAAAAAAAAAACAGTGAAGTTAAAGCAGTTTGATCTTCATCAGCAATCAAGGAGATCAGCTTTGTTTGTTGTAAACATAATTAATTTTAAAACAAGCAATATTTTATTTTGCTAGATGCTACTTCAACCAATTTAATTGCACGAATCGTGGTTAGATGTGCAAGTTTACAAGCAAATATTGATATACATACCTATGTGGTAGTACATTTGAGTTTGCACAAGAATTGACTCATAAATTAAAAACATATTTTGCAATGATTACACGCTATAAATGTTTCCACCAAGGTCTGAACTACATTTGGTACTGCGGAGAAATGTAGAACCAACCAGATAGAATTCATGTTGTAACAGTTGAACCTAAATCAAATTATCTACACAAAAACTTGTAAGAATGCTACCGTGAAAAAATTGACTCTTACATCTTCCTTCCTATTTCTATGCAATTAAAAGTTGTAAAATATTTAAAACTACATTATTGCGTTTTGTTGAGAAGTGCAAGTTGTGGCTTTACCTACTGTTCTGCACGCTTAACGTCACTGTTACGAACTCTTCGTACATTTACGCTGTAGTAGTTGTTCTGTCATTTAAGCTATTCGATTTGTACAATAGCCAGAAATTAAATTCTATAGCAAGTGACAAAAATGTAACTGCTGTTGGAAATTTGTAGGTAAGCAAAAAATAATAGTACAAGTAAGAGGGTGTGACGTTCACTTCACTTATTCTCTAACATAATGGTACTCTTTCCAATGAGTTTAAGCCAGTTTGCCTCATGCTTACCATTGAGTTCCAGGTTACCATAATATTTACTGAATAATCCGTACCTTTACTTGAAGAAGTGAATTTCAATGCCATTAGAAGAGAAATAGTGCATATGGGCGAAAGAATGATAACAATCTAGTTGAAGTTTACGAAGGCGGCAATGTCAAGCGCATACCTCCGCGATATCGACTCATCGGAGAGGATCATGCAACGCATTTTTAACTTATCCAAAATCCATGTAACGTGCAATTTAATTCTCAGCATTACAATAGAAATCTTTTGTTCCTCCAGCTGATTATGTAGCTATGAAGCACTTGTACATTTTCTATCGTACCTTCCAAATCCCCCGAAAAACCTTTGGTTTGCACTCTCTAATTGCTCTAAATGTTTTTCGACTAAATAGCCCTGGGAACGGTATTAATGAAAGGAATCCACATGCAATTGAATTGAAATCGGTTGTCTGAAAAGACCTATATATTTTAAAAACACGGTGCCGTGAGTTCAATAAAAACCTCTTTTCTGTCTTGTACTTAAAATTTTTTGCCTTTACTTCAAAACTCTGTTCTCAGTATGGCAATGAGTGCTTCCAGTTTAATTGCTTCTTCTCTTTGAATATTCATGCGGGATTGTACATATTGCGTGCATGAGATTTCTTAAAGTTCATGTAAGAGGTCTGAAGCTGTAATTAGTTAAGTTCTAACTTCTTTGTAAGGTGTTAAAACAAGAGTATGTACACTGTAATGCCGTATTTTTCTTTTATATTATGAAAATATTGCTTTTTACAATGGTTTCTATGAATTAATTTTATTGTTAAAGAGCTTTCAAACCACCGTTGCAACTACTTAAATTTTTCCACTCAAGCAAACCTCATTATATGACTTTTGTTTCACTTTCTCCTCTTCGGCCCTAGCTTGTAGCATAAACCCTTTGCTAAGCGTTTTTCATTTTTTCTCCTTTATTTATCACATGTATGTACAGCAACCTATAACACGACAAACACGCTGTAGGTCGTAAAGTCTTTCCTTAATTTTGCTTATACGCGTTTTCATTTGTGTGTTTTCCCCCTTGACCGCTTTTTGATTTGCTTGCTACATTTTCATCAAATCAATGATAAAAATATGCCCTGCAATGAGTTTTAAGTTTGGAACGCGAGTTGTTGTATGTTCGACCATTCAGAATTGCAATTATGACTAGAAGAATTTATTTTAGGTTGTAACTTAAAATACCCTTAAAATACAATGCACTCGATGAAAGAACGGTTTAGTCGAGTGCATTCTTCCACTGATGGAGTATCCTCGAAATGCGATGCAAGTAGTTTGAAAGCAGCTATTGAAGATTTGTGTAGCATTGCGGCGCTCTCTAAAAAAAAAGATGTGTCTACATCTTCTACTCTTCCGGAGACTGAGGATATCCTTTCACCCGCATTTTTTGATAAACTTGCTTCTTATTGTGAAGTTGAAGAGTCTTTTTATCTCTTAGCTACACTCTTCAAAAAAAATATTGCAGAGAGCAAACTTCCTAAGCAACATGGCGGCTCTCGTGTTAAAAATGAACCAAAAAGTGTTGAGACAGTGGTGAAGGATGATAAAATTATTCCGAACTTAGTGGATAAAAAGTTGGAAAAAAAACTGGAGGATGCAAAAGAGAAGCGAATCATTATCCCTGCAAACAAACATGAAACATCGTCGACTAGCACTCCCAAAAGGAGAGAAACTGCTGAAAAAAAAACGAAAGACCCTGTATTAGAAAGCACCTCCACAAGTAAAATTACGCCTGCTAATTCTTCCAAAATTGTTGAAAAACCTCAAAGCACCCCCTCTCTGTTGCCTACAGCTGCTGCACCTACTGAAAATGCAGCTGTGCTTGGTCCAGCAGAACCAATAATAGATGGTTCAATTGAAAACAATGAAAAAAGCGAAGAGTCAGCCAATTCTTTGTTACTTTCTCGTTATGCCGTCATTAGCACTCTGGAAGACCTCTCCATGGTTAGCAAAGGTAAATACAAACTTATCGGTTAGAAAATAGGACATTTCTTGTAGTTTTTTCTACTGAAGTATACCTAAAAAGTTTCTTTTTTAATGCATTATAAGCAAAGAACAGAATCAAATTACTTTTAATAGATCAAAAAACTGCTTACGAAAAGAGGACAATCGTTGATGTATTTTAAGAGATCTTAGTGTATAAATAGTTTAAGATGCTAAGGAAATTCACTATGTGGTAAACCCTGCAACCAAAGATACTATATGTTTGTGTATGTTTTATTTTTACTTTCTGTGAGCTTTGTCTAGGATACATTTGATAGCATCCTAATCGCATGAAATAGGATATTTTCAAATTCTCTCCATATATAATAACAATGTTTCAGTGCATTATTTCGTAAGATAAACATCATCTGATGCTTGTATTCTCTCATTGAAAATTCTGGTTATGAGTCAACCTATTAGGGGGTAACTTGGCTCAACTTTTTCTTTCCCCCCCCCCCCTATCTTACAGTACTTCATTTCTCTTTCGTATTTCTCTCTGATTTTCACTGTATTCTAATTTTCCCTAGTTGCATCTATTAAAGCTTCCTTCTCTTCTCTTTAGCATTGATAAGATAAAAATAATGCTTTTTTTTTCAAAATCAGATTTTGAAGGAACTTCTGAAACTAATTTTATCCCTTATGCTGATCAAATAGAAGCAGCACAAGCCACACTTTCACGAAATACAATTGTTCCATTTCCCACCGGATCAGGAAAAACATTCATTGCTTCTCTTGTTTTGTCTACATTTCTTCGATCTATTGCTTTGGCTGATAAATATTTTGTTTTTGTAGTTCCCACTGTTTTGTTAGCACAGCAACAGGTGAGAAATAGAATGTTTAAACAAATTTTTCCGGTTTCAAATTTTTGTAGTTGCAAAAAGGGGAACACTAGAACTTTATTTTTAAAACTATTGCAAAGATGAAAAGAAGTTTAAAAAGTTGGAATAATGTGCGAGATGTGTACATTTGAAATGCAAGTAAAAGAATTTGAGAAAATAATATAATATAAAGGGAAGATTATTTAGTTGAAATTGTGTGTTAATTTTTTAGAAAAATGAATTCCCATTTGTAGTAGATTGTCATTTTTGCCTAGTATTTTTTTAAACCGACGAAATACAATTGATGAAATTTTCGAATTTACGTACGCAAAGCGAAGGAGGAAAGAGATTGCTTTTAGATAGTATTCTGGAATATGGAAAAATAATTTTTTTTTTAATTTCGAGTTGTATTTTTTTTTCAATGAAAGGGAAAATAAATTTGAAATAGAAATTTTTCATTTTATGAAATTTATTTTGATACTATAAAATTTTGTTTACTTTTTTATTTAAAAGGAACTATAGCTTATTTTCATTAAAACATAAAAAATGCCTTCTTCTTTATCTTGATTTTTAATTTCTTTTTTTTTAATTTTTGAACAGACAAGGGCCATTCGTAATTATTTGAAATATTTTCAGCCACATTTACGGTGAAAATATATTTTTTAGCACTGAGAAAATGAAATTTTATCCAATGAAACGCTTTGATGTATTCCTTAGTGTATACCTACTTCTTTCATTTCTTATAGTTTACAAAAACATGTCTCATCTCCATTAGTTTTATAGTTCAAATATATTTAAAACAACAGAAAAATCAACAAATTCTTTTAAAAGGATAAAAGGGGAATTTCTGCACTCAATACTCCTGTACTACATTTAAGAAAAAACTCTATTTTTTGTGTGAATTTACTCTGCAAATAGCTACAGAGTTCATTATTTTGTTTATATAATTTTTATAACAGTGTAGTCACGAGTATTACTGGAGCTGTCAGTAATAAATCTATGGAAAAAGATCTCCACGTCTTGAAGATTGATTGGAATCATTCCAAATATTGGAGATTATATGAAGAAGCCTTGGCTGCACAACAAAATTATTTTCTTGCTGAGAAAAATGTATACATGCATCTTTTTCTTTTATCAATTTTTTTCATATACGTTTTACTCTATTGGTGGTGTTCATTTTGTATTTTCCTCCTTGTTGTATTTGCTCTGTTTCTTTCTTTCTACCCTCTTTCTAAACTTCTCTTGACTTCCTCTTTATTTCTTTAATTTGTGTTTTTTCCACAACTACGCCTCGCTGTGTTTGAATTTATTTCTTTTCCTTTACATTTTCTTATAATTTATAAACCACTTCTTGCTCCCTTTTTTTATTTTCTATACGTTCCTTCTGTTTTCTCTTCTTCTATACAAATTTTTCTATTCTTAATTTTATCCAATTTTTTAAAGGTTTTTTCTTCTCTTTTTATATCACTCACCCTCCTTATCTCCTTTAGTCCTACTTGTCTTACTTCCTCGCTCCTCTTCTCTCTCTCTCCCTGTTTTTTCTCTTCTTATCTTACCTTTCCTCCTCCTTTCATCTATTCTTCTCCTCATATCCTCTCTTATTGATAAATTTTCAACACTGTTTTCAGTTATCCTGGCCTGCATCTAAAAATCGTGCTAAAGATTATGTTGCCTCTGAATACCTTTGTCCTAGGCGATTTCCATTGAATTCTTCTCATCTTCCAACAGAATCTGCAATTATATTGGATGAAGATGTTGATGATGAGTATATTGTATGGCCACGCGTTTTTGTTATGACGGCTGCAAAATTTTGGTAAGAAAAAAAAAGTTTTTTTCATACTTATTATTTTTATTTCATTTTTTGTTTGCAATTGTAGTATGAAAAAGACGAATTATCTTCTCTAAATAAATTTTTGATTGAAAATTTTACGTAACTCTCAAAGGTATATTTTACATATGTATTTAAAAATAGTTTCATTTTTTATTATTTATACTACAGTATATACTTATATCGTTTTTTCTTGTTTTATGTAAAAGAAATTTCTGTATTCAATCCATTTCCCACTTTTCGTATACACTTGAGAGGGAGGATTCTATTTTAATATTTCACTACTGTAAAACAATTTATTATATCTTGTTTTATGATTTTTGTTTTAAAAGTTATTTTATAACATTTTTTATAATATTTCTTAGCGCCTACTTAAAACATACTTTATAATTTATTTTCTAATACAATTTATAACCTATTTTATAACACAATTTATACTCTATTTTAAGCTTATTTTCTTAACACAATTTATAATCTATTTTATAGCACACTTTATATCATTTATAATCTATTTTATAGCACACTTTATATCATTTATAATGCAATTTATAACATTTTTTATAACATTTTTAGTCTCAATCTTACTCTCGGTTTAATGCGAATGCGTCACATTGGTCTCCTCATTTTTGATGAAGCGCATCATTATACGCATGAAAAAAGTCTTCATCCGTTTGCTATAATTATGAAAAATTTTTATGAACGAAATTTTGTAAGTAATGTTATTAAAATAAAATACTTCTTCACAAGAGTTTTAATTTCACTTTATTTCCTTTTTTAAACATGGATATTTAAAAAAAAAATTTTTAAACCTAGTAGTTTATATTTTTCATTTTTATTTTTCTCTTTTTTCTTGTTATTTCAATTTTTTATGCCTAGTCATTTTAATTTTTTTTTTAGTTTCTTTTCCTATGTTAATTTATTTTTATCATTGTTTCTTTTCCTATGTTAATTTTTATATTTTTAGTTTCTTTTCCTATGTTAATTTTTTTTTTTCATTG
>JADAQX010000576.1:0-33523 GCA_015476325.1 Cardiosporidium cionae
TTACGAAGTTAGGAGAATCAACCTATTTAATATCCTACTGCATAAAAGAACTATTCCAGCCGAAGTCTTTAGTATACGACTGGCAGAGCGTGACTAATTCTCGTTAGAGCAACTCACAGAAAACACCTCGTTCACAATATGTATGTTTCATGGTAGTTAGTAGTAGATTAATTTTCTCATGAAAGGAACACTTTATTCGAATTAAGTTTTTCTGTTGCACCTAAATTTACTTTTCATCCACTACGCAGCAAATCAATTTCACCTACAACTCATTTATTAATATCAGCAAGTAGTACTTTGTCACATAAGTGGTATAATCAAAATAGGTGCTCATTACAAGGCGAAGTATTAGTGGCGTAAGTGATTATGCTTTCCTATAATATCATTGTCACATACATACTTAATTAGTAGTAGTTTATGTAAAGTTAACATTTACATGTGCTTACCAAACTGAATGACGGAGAAAAATGTTTAGTTCTAACTATGAAAATACTATTGCTGAGAAAAAAGAAAATCAACAGAAGCAAAATCGTACTCTTGCAGTAGTTCTAATAAAATCAATTTAGAGTAAAAAGTAAAAAAAAGGGTTGACATAAAGAGAAAAACCATTTGCTTCTCCACCCCACTCCCCACACAGTCGCTGTGTTCAGTTTCAGCTACTAAATGCCATCGAATGAATCTGTTTTTTATGGGGGGGCGTATAATATTGATATATTCTTAGGTTACATATTCGGTTTGTAATCTTGCGCCACTTCTGAGCAACATAATTTTGTCGGCGACATAATTTTTCGAAATGGGCATTGGGTAATTTATGGGAACTGCTACACTTAGTGTGTCACAATGGATACGTTCTGCAATTTTTTCCGATTTACTTCCCATTTATATTAATCACTAAACTTAAATTGAGTTAGAAATAGGTAAGCCACTGTTCAAAATAATTGAATTACCCAACCGCAAACTTTATCCCCTTTATAAAATTACTTGAAAGACTGTCCTTTTACTCGCGTGGTATTAAACCTAAAAACATCATAAACTGCACCTCGAGCAAAAACACCTATCATCTCGTTAACTAATTAGTTAGTGCAAGAACTGGGTGTCACATCTTTTTAAATGTACAGTTTTCGCGCACAATCCTTCAATGTTGCTTGACAAAGGAGAAAGGGAGAAAAATGATTAGCTACGATTGCATTACGAAGCGACATAAGGCGGTATTGCACCCAATCAAATTGCAGTTGTGCCATATTTTCCCGTTATTTGAGCGTGTGGCAAAAGTGGAAGTTGCACTTTTCCCGGTAAAAATTCAGTTTGACAATCGAAACTATCATTTCATAAAATATACTGCTTATGAATTCCTTCAGAAACTACGCGTCAGATAGTATATTTAGCTTTTTGTTTGCACTTTTTTTTCTTACTTGTAGTATTAATTTTCCCAAATATGACGAGCGTTAAACTTCCGGAGATTGTGGTAGTAGGAGCTGCAAATGCAGATTTGGTTAGCTACGCTAAATCCTTTCCTGTTCCTGGTGAAACACTTGTTGGACATACGTTTGAGACTACTTATGGAGGTAAGGCTGCTAATCCTGCTGTACAAATTGGTCTTCTCCTCTCTCCTGAAGAGCGATCGAAAGTTGCACTTGTAGCCGCCCTTGGGCAGGATGCGTATGGTGATTTGTATTTGAAGTATTTTGAAAAATTAGGACTTCGTACAGATAGCTTGCTGCGAGCAAGTGATCCTGAAATATCAACTGGGATAGCTGCGATTACCGTACGAGACGATGGAGAAAATGCTATCGTCGTGATCTTTGGTGCTAACCTATACCTTACAGCTGAAGAAATTCGAAAGGAAAAAACAAGAAGGTATTAGTTGTGTTCTTTTGTACCGTTTTAGGGATAAATTGATGTACTGTTGCACTGTTTGAACTTCAGATCTTTGATGAAATGTGAATTGGTGTTGTTGCTTTCCCTTTGCGTGTATTAATAATATTCAAAATGTGAAACTGTGTAACCTTTCTTTAGAATGATTGAAAATGCGAAGATTGTGTATTGCCAAAACGAAACAAGCACTGAAACAACTCTGGAAACATTCCGAATTGCTAAAGAATCCCCGAACAAACCAGTTACAGTTTTTGCGCCTGCTCCAGCAGGTGAAATTCATCCTGCAATTTACGGCCTGTGTGACTATATCCTCATGAATACCATTGAGGCAGAAATTTTATGTGGAACTCCCCGTCCTGAAGAATCTCAAAATGCAGAAATGGAAAAATGGATAAGAAATTTGCGAAAATCCCTTGTTCAGTTAGGCCAAAAGAGTGAAATACAGGGAGATGCACCTCTCAATACGATAGTTACCGGTGGTTCCCGGAAGTGCTTGTATTTGAAGGCTGCATCAGCTATGGACGAAAGTAGTAAATTTGGTGCTATGGATGTGATGGCAGTCCCTCCTAATAAAACAGTAAATACCGTCGGCGCTGGCGATTCTTTTAGTGGATCCTTTATATTTTTTCTTTTAAACGGATGCTCGATGGAAATAGCTTTACAGCGTGCCAGTGTAGTGGCTGGGCATTCCATTCAGCGTAAAGGTGCGTCTGCGAGCTTTTTCGATCGTTCTGAACTACCTCAAAAGATATTTGATACCGCAGTATCTGAAGAAATCGAATATGCCTCTTTGTAAGAAAATGAAGAGACTGTACTATTTTTCGAAGAGATTGTATTAATATGTACAATAAGGAATTTCTAGCAATTTGCAAACGCATTTATATGGATTTGAAATAAATTTACTTTCAAGATTTGATAATCTTCCTCTTCATAACGTTTTTACTTTTTCCATGGAAAATCTTACCTATTTTTAAGTTGAATTTTTTATTAACGTAATTTTTGGCCATTTTTCTAAATCTGTCGCACAAATGGAAGCAAAAACTTTTCTGTTTAAATCATTTTGTGGAAGTAGAAATGAATTGTCTTAAGCGATTCTATAGTGCTCCTTTTTACAAGAAATGAAAATTTGCAAGAATTTGGGATTGGATGTTACAATGATTATGGCATAGTAGAGTTGACTACTCTTACTTCACTCTGAAGTTACCGCATAAAACACTTTTTATTTTTTAGAAACCAAAATATTTATTAAGTACTTGTGGGAGATCTAAGAAAAGGTGACTAAGAAAAATCTTCTGTTAAGTTGATGTGTAGTACAATAAAAGCAAAGCAGCGTCATCACAGTGTAAATGTAACAATCAGATTATTGTGATGGTTTGTAGTAAGTTCCTAGAAGTTTAATACCAAATTGTATGATTGAGGTATTTGTAAGTTTTATGATTAAGATAATTGTAAGTTCGTTTGATATGCGATAACATTGAAAGGATATAGGCGGAGTAGATGAAGGTTAACGATATCTGAAGTAGTAGTAAATTAAGGACGAAGTGATTAGGATTGTATTTGCGTGCACTCAAATACAATCCGACGCGCGAGTAGTGATAACTAATTTAACCCCCGATGAGGAGTGATTAAAGTGAAGGAGGAGATTCTTCGAAAGAGGGACTTTTCTTTTCATGTAAGGTTTTTACTTAGAGTTATTGATTCTTCTTTATAAGTGATTTTGTAAGAGTAAGATATTCTTCTTTACGCAGTTTAAGTAAGAAGACTTATTAAGTATTAACTCTCCCTTCAGAAATTTATTTTATTAAACATTTCGTTTTACACACAATACCTTCTTTGCCCATTCCGCTACGCATGCAATTATTCTAACATTTCAGCAGATTCGGCAATCAAATAAAAATCGTCATTACAGTAAACAACTGTTTAGCAGCGGGTTGCGTTATTGAAAGGGGGGGGGTAAGTCAATTCAATTGAAAAAGAGGCAAGGTAAACTCCCTACAATTTATTTCAAAGCTGAGTTTTTGTACTTGTGTTATGTCAATGAATGAATACTATACAGGGACATATTTTAGCCGGTGCTTCCCAAATTAAGCATATCGTTTTTATTTTGTTATCAACTGATTGAGCATTATTACATTCTATTAACAATTCAATTCAGAAAGTGGCAGCATGACGTTTAGAATTGCATAGGGCACGATGGCTTTTTGGCTGTAACTAAAGGAAGCAATACATATATCCGGTTTATTTTTTGGTGGTGCAAGATAAATGATGTGCTCAACGTTTAGACCTCACCTTAAATTTTGCAGAGTAAATTTATTGCATCATGTTTAATGTTTGCGAAGATGATGGTTCTAGCACGTATTTATTCCAGCTTTTATCGAAGCAAAATTAAATAAATTTTCTTATACCTTTCGTTATTATTTTAATATAATTGTAGCTATATCCTTCAAAAAAACCATCTCAAACAAGGCTACCACTATCTCCGTGCGAACGTACAAAGTAGCCACCGAAATGTGCATTTTCTTTACGACAAAAAACTTGGGTTGCTCATTAAATTTGATAAAGTGCAATAAAAATTCTGGTAAAAACTTTTGCATTTCCTTTTTTACTTAATTGTTCTTGTGGGATCGAAAAAGCTGTTTTCTATTCGAAGAATGTCCAGATTCAGCCAGCATTCTTTTTAGAATTCCAATGAGCTTCTTGCCATTGAAATTGCCTCTACTATCAACATATGAGATATTATGTTTGCTGAAGCAGCCTCGCTTGTAGTAATTTTTCTATGTTTTTGCAAAAAGTTGATTTAATTACTTTTGTAAATAGAGGCCGAATTGTCAAATGAAGCAATCCTTTGATAAGCGAAGTGTTTCTTTGAGTACGACTGCTTTTGCTTGTACCGAAGAACTGGCAAAGATGCTTTTTTTTACTCTATGTAAATCCATTTTCTAGAATCTATTCATAGATTTACTGAAATTGTGAAGAATAGTCATTCTAGCAAACTCTCAGCGCTGATATAATTAAGTTCCCCAAACTATTGATTTTTGAAGGCTCCTCGTTCAATACTATTTATGTTTTGAAAGCCTAGATACTACAGATTAAAAAACTCATATCCGGGCAAAGTACTGAGGACAGAGTATCACCAGATGCAAGTTGTTTGTTCGAATCCAATCTATAGATATTGTAACAATTCTTCTCCAGCATTGAAAAATTTCTATACAAGGTTGTGATGCCTAAACATGTTTTCTTTATAAGAATGAAAGTTTCCGGTGAAGTTGCAGAACAAGCAGGCTAAAATTTCGTAGCCACTCACTTTCTTTTCAGCTTTGTTTGAAAGTAGGGACGATTGAAGAAAATCTCGGCATGTACAATTTTATTTATCTATTAGGAAATTGCAAAGATAGGGTGAAACTTTCTGCTTTGAAATGGAACCAATGAGGTAAAATGAGAACACTCAGATGCATCAGTTCAACAATTGAGAATGTGAAAGCATCCTTTTTTATAAACTTGCTCTTCAACTACGTATCTGTGTGCAGTAGCTTGATTTTGTCTTTCTATCCACATTTTTTGAGGAGTGAAACAGCATCAGCAATAAGGATAGCTTTGTACTACCTTCTATGATTTAAGAGAGCAACTCCGTAGAAAGTTTTGAGTTATTATCTACAATTGTTTGCTTACAAGTGTACAGGCTTTTGATTTACTGGTTAGTTGGCAGGTTGGTTGCTATACCGCATTTTTTGACGAGTAAAATGCTCAAGCAATAATGTCTGTATTCTGAGCAATTACAGCGCAATTATAGGTTATCACGTTTATGTCTAGAGTGTCCGAGTCATTCCTCTACTTTTGAACTATCACTTTCATCAATTTTTTTAACTTGCTCTTTTCAGCAATAAAATAGAAAGGATATAGAAACGCTTTTTTTTGCAGAAGTGTAACAACTGCTGCTGCCTTGCAAGAATGCTGGGGAAATGACACACTTTTTTCTCATTTGAGATAAAATTGGCACGAGGAAGAGCTTTCCTTTTTTTATGTTATCCGAATGCTGGATGTTGTGCGGAGTTCGGATTCTACAATGTTACATTCAACGAATGAAACTACTTTGTTGCAATATTCATGCAAGTAAGTTTTACTTGAAGTTTTTATCGTATGCTTTTGGCAAATGCTCACTGAGGAACCAAATGAGTGTCGATCGCTATATTTTTAAAATTTTAAAAACATGCTCTATCTTCTTTTAAATTGCACCATGTCTGTACATGATGCAGAAGTTGTCGAAGAGCACTTTTTGATGGCTCTAATATCCAGCCACACATGAATCATCGCAAAACTGAAAAGCGCTTCCAAGACAAGGTAACCACGGATAATATATATCATGCTGGAATTAACTTGAAATTAAGATGCGTTGTCGAAAATATTGTAAGAACTCTATCTATCTTATATTGCATGTGGTCGTTAAAACTTGCGGAATGTTTAGGGATTCTTATCTGTTTATCGTGGCTTATGCCTATGTTTTTTTTATACAGTGTTTTTTTAATTTGTCTGGTAATATGTGTATGCCCTTAAAATTTAAATAATCGGCAATGCTTATTTTTGTACATCACTGTCTATTGTTGTTAATTCTTGATTTTTGCTTTTTCATTCTATGTCTGCATGATCTAATTGTAGTCACCTGCCACAATGTGTGCTTCCATCTTTGTTGAAGAATTGCCCTGGATGGAAAATCTGAGTGAACAATCCGGAAAAATCTATTGTCCTAATCCTCGAGTGAGTGCAAACCCACCTTTAACATTTTTTTAGTGGACTAGTTACTGGAATATATTTGGCAAGTACAATTCCATTCATCTCTTACTTAAATTGTGATTTGCAAGCGGAGACGATTTGCTATCCGTGTTACGTAGCCAAATTGCTGTTGTTTAGCGTGCTTAAAATCATCCTTTACTTTTTGGTTGTATCAGTGTAAAAGTAAAGTGGGATCATGGTGCTGGCATGGGATTCAGTGCTCGTGTGGAAACTGGCAAGTTCCTGCTTTTCAGGTTCGAACCTGAAAAATTTAATAAATTCTGGTGCCTGTACCTTACTATACTTTTTACTCGTTTCCTTGAAAACTTGTATCAATGTATTTTTCACTCATTCTCGTAAGTATTAGTATTAATGTCTGCTGCATGTAACTTGCTTGTTTTTTAAGTAACATTTTCGGCAACCAGCATGCAAATGAACCCAAGTAGTTCTATATTGCATGCAAATGGATTTTGGAATTGTTTAATCATAGAAGGGTATTGTATTACTTGGAGCATATATTTGAAATTCCAATTTTCATTTTCTTTCAATTCTTCGAGAAGCTTTTTCTGTAAATTTATTGGGTCTTGTCTGCAAAAAAAGTTTATTTGCTCCATTCTTTTTGGCAGATACATAAATCAAAGGTGGATTGTTTTACTGTTTTTGCCTCGAATTATTCTACTATCGGGGGTTTCGGCAGTAGTAACGCAGACAGGGACAATATTATGCTTGACTAAATGCCAATTTCCAGATTTTTGGAAGCATTTCAGATTTTAAAAAGCTAGCGTGAACCGACTGTGATTAGCATGTGAAAAAACACAAAATAGAGGCAGCTATGGCGTTGAAGAAAAACTGTTGTACCCTTAACAGTAACAGTTACTATGTGACAAACTAATCATGCAAGCTCATCGTAAAAGCAATTAGTAAATCGGATTTCATTCTTATATTACGACTCTCCAAGTAGTACTACACTTGGTGTTTCTCCAACTGTTAAATTTGTTTTTTTCCTAGTTTTACTATCCAATTTTATAGCAGCTTGGGATTTCATGTTGATCTCCCAATCTCTACGCTGCGTCATGTACAGTAAAAGTGGTTGAGTTTAGCAATATAGAAAGGCTCTCAAATATATGTTGCAGTATGTAGTTGTCTGCTTCCAATGGAAAATCTCAAGATATTCTTTCGTTTTTACTCCGGTTCAAAATATTTGTTATAGTGATAACATTTTCTATAAGTTGTACAGAACTTCACCCAAGCAAGCAGCTCATTAGGCTAAGAATTGTGCAGGTTTTGCAAACCATCTCATAAAAAGACTTCAAATTTTATAGCATTACGTCGCTACGGGGAAATGCTAGCCTGAATTTTTATCAAAAGAGTTATGCCTTCAAATAAACTACGAAATTGTAAAACTTTAAATGGCAAATTTGTAAAACATAGCAAAAATTAAAGAACTGAGATAAAATTTTGCCGCTATTAAGCTTAACGATAGATTTTCTTGCATCATTTCAGTCTAATGTTGAGTCAAATTGGCTTAAGTCAAGACATCGACGAGATTAAAGTGAAACAAACTGAGCAGTGCGTATCTTAAATTTGCACAATAATAAAAATGTGACATGTTCTATTTCAAGTTAATTAAGTTCAACAGGTAAAGAAAAAAATATCTCAAGTATTCACCCCTGGTAATGACAAACGGCAGTATAACATCATTTTTCTTCCATACGGGCAAGGAATTTGCACCGCTTATAAATATAGGCAGCACTGCAAATTAAGGCTGTTTATTAGTATTTTGTAGATACTTTTACTGACGCTGCTCTTTTTCAATATTTTAACCGTCAAAATAAATCAATTCGTCAAAATACATTGACATGGGAAACTACATTTACTTCGTTCACCAGCAAAAACTTCAAAACACATTAGCAAGTTGCAGCCCACAGAAAGACGCACTTGAAGGGAATCCCAGTTGATATATAAGTTCGCACATCTATTATTTTTTTAAAGGCAGTGGCTGGATTATTCATTTTTTTCTTTGGTGTAATTAAAATAGAATTTCCTCCCTGCCTGCGTCATCTGAACCATTTCATTGCACATGTGACATGTAAACAGCAGGTAATTTCGCGGTTGCACCATTATAGCAAAGCGCATAAAAAGGAAGCTGTAAACACAGAGAATTCCTGTCATGCGCCCACTTATCAATTCAGGAGATTTTTTCATGTCTGAAATTCCTGCGATAACAAATCCCCAGTTAGCTACAGGACCCCAAAAATGAGTAGTCATACCGTACCTCCTCAAGTAACCTCCAAATTGGCGGGCTACTGCTGAAATGCCACCTACAGGTGCGGCCATATTCGAATCAGCAATCTATCAATAAATTAAGGGTGCAGTTAGTTGACTGACTGTAGAAATTTTGTCGACGAAACAGATACTTTCTTTCCACGTGTCATCCTTCGCGGAGTGTCGTACAGAGCCGTGGTTCAAATACGGAGACAAGAAAGTAGAAACATTTTACTTAGCAAATTTCATTCAGCAATTAAAGAATTGACGGTAAGAATACGCGCAATCATGCATGATAGAAACTGTCAGTAACAGGCGAAGAGGGTTGCCAATTCCGGCGTAAAACGGGCGTACTAAAGGTTTGATGCATCCGCAGCGAGTTACTCATTCTTGAGAATGGCAAAATAAAATCTCTTAGCTGATCTACCTCCCAAAATACAACTAAAAGAGATAGTTTCAGCAAGATCATTGAGATTTGTCAATTCCTCAGATGATAAAGCAGAAATTTTGTATGATATAATGCAAGATTTACATTTCGAAAGCTGAGTCGCTTGGTGCGAAAAACTTGGAGCTAGAAGCGCACGTAAGCGGATTTTATTATCGGGTATGAACAATACATTAATTTAGGCTTAAGCCTGAAATGTAAAAAAATTTAGTGTCTTTATACATTGTTTTCCTGTATACTCAGGATGTGCATCTACCTCCCTTGACTCTTTTATTACAAAAGAAAATAATGATCGTACTAAAAGAAAAAGAAGATATTTTAGTTTAGTCAGCAGAAATAAATACGAAGCAAAATGTTTTTCTGATAAAGCTGTCAGCAGTTCCCATTGAAAAATTATGAGATTGGAAAGGCATTTCACATCAGTACTACCATGCTTGCTCGAAGGTTGAATTTCTTAGCGACTGTGAAGAACCTACAATCTGAGGAAAAGAGGAGAGGTGCTTTTTGATTGCTGTAACCTTTTTGTTTATTTATGAGCATTATAATGCAATTTACAAAAGTGGGAAATCGTTAATTCGATCTATCCGAAGAGTGAGACTGAATTTCAAAATTAGAAAAGCGTTGATTTCATTTGTGTGTTATTATTAGTGCACGATTCTAGGTGATATGCATTTTATTATTTTGTCTCGATTTTCTTTGTTGATACTACATGACTTGTGCAACTAAGCACGATAAGAATCAACTGATTGCTTACCGCCTATGACCTAACCTACTCTATAGTAATTCGCTGATTCTTGAGTCCCTTTGATTTGCCAGCCATGTATTACGACTATGGTTATTAACATAGTAAATAGCTACAGTAAAATTACTTCATGTTAAATTATTAGTTAGCTCTTTAAGTTAGAAAGCGTGGATAAGCATTTTATTGTAGCAATCATAAATTCACATTATTACATTTATATACCATGATTGGTCTATTTGTTTCCTAGCATGTTGTCTTGTGCCAAGAATAAGAACATGAAAATTTTGTAGTCCATTAACCTATTGAGCGGTCTTGCTAACTAAACCAAGCAACTTAGAGGGTTTGATAGTCCTATTGGAGCTTCTTACAATGTATTTCCTTTCTCTTATGCAAGTTGATTCTCGCTATAGTCAACCTACGGGTCTGATGGAATCTCAATGATGTTGTCTCTCTGCTCTGTCCCAATTGTGAATGTGATAAGATCTGATTTTTAGGTACCATTGGTCGCTACTACGAAACATTCAGTATCATAATCTGCGTGGACAAAGGGTTGAAAAATTGCCATGAATTCTCCCACATTAATTCATCTCTCACTCTAACAAAAATAGTGTGGATAGGTTCACAGTATCTATTTATCACTTCGGGTAGAAAGTCTACTTTGCAGAAGGGAAAAATACCGAATAAAAAGTAATTTATTTGCACTTCGGGGTGCATTATTATAATACGAAAAGAAAGTGAGAAATTCCTACATTTCCCATCAAATGAAAAAAACATCCTTACATTCACTTGAAAGCGGTTCACGTATTATTCTTCCCAGATATCTCCAACTTCTCCTGTTTTGAAATTTGTAAGCTTACGAGCAGCAGGTTGAAGCGATAATAATGTTCGGCAATTCTCTATGTGTTAATGCTAAACTTAGTACCTCGATTTCTTAGTTATGACGTAGTTCGGCTGCGCACTATTACGATGTGCATGCTTACGTTATTTGGGAGTTGTTAGTCTTTAGCATATCTAGTCTTTCTTCATTCTTTTCTTCTCAGTTGTTAATGCAATAATCATTTCTGCTTCTGTACTGTTTTATAAAAAAATAATTTTGTTTATAAATGATCTGCGTTTTAAATCTGATAGGAGAACAATCACTTTTTCGCAGTAATAACCTTAAGGGATTAAATACCCATTTTGTTTTGTTTCCATAATCCTTTCTTTTCAAGTGTGCTTGTAGAGAGTTCCGCTTGAGAAATTTACTATGTGTGTCTTTGTATAAAATAGCTAATTTATTCAACTTATTATAGTTGACTAGAATGTTGCTACTAACCTCATTAGTGCAATAGTATTGTAGTGGTTGCAAACAAATTACATATTATAAGTACATTTGAATACACATTCAATAGCGACATTCACGTATGAACAAAACTAAGGGCATTGAAGAAATCAAATGAGTAAGGTAGTGGCACAATCAGATTCTGAAGCTAAAAGATGCATGCGATACAAGAAGCAGTGAAAGATAAAAATGTTGAGGTATTGTAAAAAATATATAGTTGCAGGATTATGTTTGTAACAATCCCAAGCTTTGGCGGAACAAACAAATAACTTAAAGAGACAGTTGAGCAGGTTACACCGCAGCATATCATTATATTGATAACCATTAGGTGCTGATCGAGTCAACTCTGTTACTGTCTGAGAACACGTATATACATCCGGTTCCTGATGAGCGACGGCCATTTTCAATCAGCACTTCCCGATAAAATTAATGTATGAATGAGAGTGGAGGATATCACAAAAATGGAATAATTTTTTTCATGTATTTTTTTAGAGGTGTTCTTGAATTATCTATTTTTTTATGTACATGCTAGCTGATAACTAAGGGGTAGGATTATTTTTTTCATAATCCCCTTGCCATAGAAAAGCTTAAATAAAATTTTGATAGTTGTCCTGTTTATTTCAAACAGAATTTTTAAAGTCAACTACTTCCTATTTGCGTAGAACTATTCACTAGCATAAAACAAACTCATTCTCGAGATAAGCCGGGATCTAAATCGATTGGTTGAATTGAAAGTAAAATTGTAAAGTGCCTTTTAAGAAATGAATTAAAGCCGAAAGGGTATTTATATAAGTGCAGGAAAAATATTAATAGGCATAAATGACATAGGAGCAGACCCATATTTGCGTTACGGTTATTACGGCTCCGGAAAATACTATCCATCCTTTAGTAGTCATTAATTCAAGTTTGATTTAAATAGCAAATCGTTAGAGTATTCAAGCGCAGTGTTTAGACGGATGAAAAAAGCGTGATTAAACATTTTTGATTTTTGGCAGGTGATGCAAACCGCGCATAAAAAGTTTTTAAAGAAATGGACAAGTATATCATTACAAAAAAAATTGATTGCAGCTGGCGTGTAGCAGCTGAAAGCAACACACTGAGATCTAAACCGCATAATTAAAACTGCATTCTTTTGATTTTTTTATAAAAAGTTTCATGAAAAATACACTTGATTATACAAGATTCTTTTGCTAGTTTTAAATGTTTCTCTCCTTGCCTAAATGCAATGTTATCTTATACACAATTATTTCAACATTCAATGTAAATATGAACCTCATGCATAGCTGATTTAAACATTGCAGGAGAAATCTGCATTCTTCAACATGAAAGCCTTAAATAGCAACCACAATGCCGCACACGAACAAGTACGATGATTTGAACTAATTTTGTCACAGAAGCCTCAGTAGTACAACAAGCATGTTTGCATAAAGCAGGGAGAGGTGTTGAATTTTCAAATAGCACTCCGAAAGATTTCCGTGTAAAAAACCAGAATAGACAAAAAAAGTTTTTAAAGCAAAAAATTTAGTTTGCAGCGGGAGTGCCCTATTTCTATGGCTTTTTGATATAGTAGCTGAGCCACTTCCTACAGTGGATTCTCCCTGAAATGTAACACACTTGCTGTGAAAATATGTTAGGCAAGTACAGAGTTAACTACCATAACGAGTTTTTGCCCTCTTATGAACCCTGCTACTTTGCAATAACTTCAAAAATAACTTCTATGAAACAATTTCCTTTTCGCCATAGACAGATCCCTGTTGATGATACGATCGCTTATTACATGATGATAATAAGGTACATAGAATTTTTACCAGCTTTTCTAGTTTAAAGAATAGAGGTACCTGTTGGCTAGCAAGCATTCACGCCAACCGATGCTTATCAAGGTCAGAAAATATACAGAAAAAACTAGCTAAGTTACCTTTAAAAAGGTAAAACAATTTCGGTGGTCACCACCGCTTATAAAGTTCTGTGTATCATAAGATACATTGATGATAAGAATTCCATAAATCGTTTGGTTACGATCTAAAACAAGGCCTACTTCTCCCATAAACCTAAATTAAGGCTAGTAGGAAAGGCCAAAGCAGCCCTCATCAAAAGTTTCGTAATATCAGAACGCAACAACTGACCATAGCTTAAAATATCATCTTATATGTTTTATCCCATAAAAATGAAAGGGCTAAATAAGAATCAGCAGCTAAGAAATGATATTGCTATACCAACATTTTTTTCATAGGAAAAAAATTTATTTACTACGATTGGTAAGTTACAACAATTTTCTGAAATAGTTTAAATGGGTCAAGTGTAAAATCTCCATTATACGCCAATCCAAATGCAAACATCAATGGAACAGTACCATAGTGGATAGCAGGATGTATGTACCTTGACCACATGTGAGGAGGAAGTCGAACGCCCTACAGACAAGAATAAAAAAGGGAAACGCATGAGTACTCAAAAATAAAAGGTTAGGAAATGAAGCGCAAGTTCTGGAAGAAAGAACAAATCCAATTAAAAAGGAAAAGGCTGTGGCTTACATTTGCCATTTCTATTCAGACAAACATTGAATATGCCGGTATTTTCGTACTTTGAAAATTAGTACCCTAGAAACAAATTACCACGCCAAATATCAATAGATGAGGAATGCTGCCTTCTTTTCATCGATTCTATGAAATTCACGTCCGTCATAATTTTACGAATTCCTACTAACTTTTCACCAATTCAGGTATAAGTCTAGCATTGCAAAACAATGACTTACTGAGGGAAGTTTTACTGGTACAAGGTTTCTTGTAATCTCACGAAATTTGCTGAGCACCTGTCCCATCATTACAAACTTGATTTCTAGTGTAGAGAATATCCAGGCAGAAGAACGTAAAACAGTTGACGGGATTGATTGTCTGCCTGACAAGAATACTAAAATTTGAAAGCAAAGGACCGTTTCAAAGAATTGAGTACAATGTTATTGGAGGCAAATGAAATGTACGTTTTATCCATGAGAATAACAGGAGGCTAATGAAAACTGTGTTCGAGCTACTTGTCAACCACAAAATATTTTTGCTTATCCGCTAGCGTGTAATTATGTTCCTCAGTCGTCCCTGTTTCACTGTTACTTCAGTATGTTAATACTAATCCTTTCATTGCAAAATAATAGCTGGATGTAATTTGTTTAAGAAATGCACAATCTTAAAGCTTGCTACATAGTTTTTGAAGAAGTACGAAGAGTAACCGTAACTCACTACAAATAGTCTTTACAACATAACAGCATATCACTTTAATTTTCAAAATGGCTGGTTAGGTTAATTACTTTCAATTTTTAGCAGGAAATAATATTCGAAGAAGTTGCTCAATATTAAGTGTGTCCTGGTTACTTGACAAAGTAAGATAGCAAACTCTACGCGTTGAAGAAGCTACAGTCACCACTGCACAAATCGAATAGAAGCAAGGCATTCACTTGAATTGATACAACGGTTTTTCACGCATAATTCAGAAATTAAATATCTATTCCTGAAACTAGTCCTTTTATCTTAAAAATTTTTCCTTGTACCAAACACAAATACCCTTTCCTCAAAAGTTTGAAGCATAACGTTTTTACTGCCAAATCCATGCGCTTCATTCAATATACTTTGAACCCTCCAATGTTTTTCTCAACGATGAGTTCGCAGGTGAAAGGGTTTTCAAAAAGAAATTCATGAAGAAAACAAATTATACTTTTGATAACGATAAGATTATTATACCATCTCCTGCTTTATCAGCTTTTCAAGGTTAAAAATTGTAAAATAGAAACTACAAAGAAAATACTACATCTGCGGCGAATTATTTATCTTGTCCTGATATTCTGCATGCCTCAGTGCACTAGTATCATCAAAAAGAAAATAAGCATCGTCAAACTTGTAGATCTAGAATATGAATATGCGGTTGCGCAAAACTTTTTATTTTGAATAGAGATTGTAGGTCGTTTTTGTGTCATATTGAAAAACATGAGTGGAATAACAACCGCATTAGCCAATCCTTCTCAGAGCCATTGAAAATATTGTTGTAGCAATTAATCGCTGTTTATAGACTAAGAAAGACCTATTGTAGTTAGAGGGTATAAACATCTATATAATACGCATGAGAACCCTTGTAACAAACTTATTAGATTGAAGTAGCAAAATCCTTGCATTTGGTGTTATTCGTTCTACAAACCATCTTCTCCATCAGAAATATCATCCATGAAATCCCCTATACATTAAATAAAAAAAAAGAGAGTTTCAATCAAGATTGTATGAAGGCATAATTATAATATGAATGAAAAGAATGATGGAATCCTAGCATACTGTCAGATATAATAATAAAACCGATATTTTGGAAATGCCTAAAGTCAGAAAAACTTCGTTAGCAAGCTATTATTACACTACTCTGAATTCCTGCAAGATTCTATTTTTCGTAGCGGCAATTAAATAAGAAAATACATTTTTACGAACCCATATTTGCTGACAGGTCCTTGTTAGGTTTTTGAGCAACATTGACAAAGTGGACGCCTTTGCGATTGAATGCCAAAAGCAATTGGAAAAAAGAATCAATCGCAATGTTTACACTCCTGCACCTGGCTAATCCAGCATCTTCTATAATGCCAAGGCAAAATTGCTGAAAAATATTGAGTCAAATATTACACTTCATAGGTGTAGTAGCATTAAATTTTCATACACGTGTCATATAATACTCTAAAAAATCTGTATAACATAATTTCGCAGCATTTAGTAAATAATACCTTGAATGGCTGTAAAGTTGGAATTTCCTTGTTGAGGGAGCACCATGTTTTATAGTTAGATTCCAACATGTTTAAAACGGCATTTCTATTAAACACAGCATTTAATGTTTTGCGCTTGCATGAGAAGCAAATTCGCATAAGGCCATCCCATTCTTGAAAATCAACCTGTGAAATAATTTACAATCAATAGGGTTCAACATCTCATTGTAAATTGTATTTAAAATAAGATTTTGTAATAGCAACAAAAGAATAACTGCAAACTGCAATGATACATTCCCAATGAGTTTCACAGAAGAAAAGTTTGTAGCAGTGGTACAATGCCTTCACCATAAGCTAGATTAGAATAAATTTACTGTAGTGCAAGAGCTTTCCAAAAAATTATTCAAATTATAAGAGAACATGATCAAGAAGGCTACTATCATCTTTTACTCGGTAATAAGTGGCTCATTAGTATTTAACAGAATGGAATCAATTACAATTTTTAGGAGTAGTACAGCTGGAAAGGGTATTCTATAGCATATACGACAAAGATAACAAATGGGCAAGCAGAAAGCACCTCAAGTGGGGGATTCCTGGGGGTCAACTTCACTATCATAGAATCCACTTGTGGAGCAGGGTTAAAACTCCCAGCAGAAACTTTACAAACTCTACTAACTTTACAAAAAAGACGAGCATTTATAGCGAGTCGACCATAATTCTTTTCGTTTGGTTCCGCTAGAAGCCTCTCAGCAAATTCTTTTTGAAACATTAAAACTGCACATCTGCATAAACATTAGCGATTTCAAAATAAGTAGCAAAGCTGATGGTAAATAAAAGCATACCCACTCAGAGACAAAATGAAATTTATTCATTCGACCATATACTAAATTTCTTTTGTGACTTTACAAACCAAAAACTTGTTAGCAGTAACTAAAATTGAAAATAAAAAATGCGATGAATGGTTTGTTTGATACCTGAATGATGGTCGATGTGCAAGCAGGCGAAAAACAAAAGGACTAGAAATCTGATAAGGAAGATTGGCTGTGCAAATATCAAACCGTCCCAAATCAGAGCGCAAGGCATCGCCTTGCAGAGCCTCTAAATTGGTATGCCCAAGGGCGTAGGCACGTTTTTTAACTTCGTTTACCATACGCTCATCAACATCAATAACTACAACTTTTTTTGCCAACGGAAGAAGCCGAACAGTCAAATTTCCTGTCCCTGCGTAACAAGTAAACAAACCTTCAATTAAAATGGAGAACTATAATCGTCCACTTAAAATTAGATTCGTAACAATTCCAAATCTTGCTAGACAAAGCAGTGGAAATATTTTATACTAGCGACAAAGAAACAAGAGTTTGCATAGAAGTACAGGCTGTACTCAACTTTGTTACAGTATACATAGAAAGCATTCAAAAAAGAAGTGCGCAGCAAATCTAATCAAAGACAGTTTTAAAAACTTCTCAATTACAGTTTCAATGGCACATGGCATACAAAACATGACTATTACTAGTATGCCAAATATTATCTGTAGAGCAAAAACCTATTTCCTTTCTGCGAAGGATGAAATCAAGACATTGGATTAATGGCAACTGCTACACAAAGCGCGGGGACAACACGTGAAGAATACGATTATGTGGTCAGGCCTGAAAATTCCCTCGCTATTCAAGTCCGATGGACAGTAAAAATAAAGAAAGCGCTACCACTAACCAGGTCCAATTTCCAATACAGTTTCTGACGATTTGATATCGGCCGCAGAGACGATCTTATCCAGTATTCCAGGATTTTTGAGCATGTGCTGGCCAAAACGCTTATTTAACTGCAATCCTATTGTAGGAGGACCTGAAGTTGATGTGGGACTAGAACGAAACATTGAACGACATCTTCGCATCGCCATGTTTAGATTCTGATGGATTGGTACAATCAGTCCATGAGAAGATCGCTTCAGTAAAGAAGAGGAACGGGTAAAATGGCTTAGTTGTCCATGAAGATATTTCATTCGACAGAGAAAACTCGTGAGAGTTTTTCAAGGAAGAGAGAAGAAATCCTATACGGATCATTACCAAGAGAATCGAGGCTTAATGGCAGCATGTCGTAAATACAAATGCCTCCAACACTAAAATTAGAATAATTTTGAATAGGATGGACCTCAAGCTGATGAAAGCAAATTGAAAAAATGGTAAATGGAATCAATCGATACTTTCTTCACTTTACATGAGCAGCGCAGCGTCCGATTTTGAAGATCATACGTTACGACCAGGTTCAGCGACGCTCCGCAGCCTGTAAAGTAGGCCTTTTTGTTGGTCAATTTTATTAAATGGTATAGGGATAATGAAACTGCGCAAAAATGCTTTTCATTCCACATCAATAACACGCTGCGTTTTCTTCTTAGCACCTTCTCATCTAGCTCTGTAGAGCATCGATTACTAAACGGTCTACGGTTACGTAATACTAGGAGCAACTTACAAATAGATATTTATAACTGTTCTATTACTTATAGTGTAGGATATCTCATTTTTGTATAAAGACGCAGTTATCTTATACGTGAACTATTTAGACTCGTACTTTTAAATCTCTTTATATGTGACTCTTTTGTCACTTGCTTTATACATATACCAAAACTTGAGGCCATGAAATAGTAGTTCACACTACTATTTCATTAAGTTTTTTGATATATACTTACTCATTGCATATTTTTTGTGATTCCCACCTGCTTATATAACATTCCTCTAATTACCCACTGCATCCACGGAATAATCTTGAGCTTGCTGTAACGTCTACACGTTAAATACTGCATCTTAAATAAGATGTTCGGCAAAAACTAGGTATTGGCTTTGCAATATTTCGGAAACATTGCCTAGAAACAATCGATTTTTTTTTAATGATTACGCAGACTTCGAATTTTATTTATTCTTCAGCATAATTTCATCGCAGCTGTGCACAATCCAGTTAACGCACTATTTAAAGGTAGCATTAGCTTTACAAGTTTCTTCTATCTTAGATCACACATACACTCCTCACAACATTGAAAGTGCATGTCACTATCAAAAAGACTAAAAAAAATATAAATTAGCAGATTCGAGGATGAGCTGCATGTCAAAGTGCATAACACATCTTTGGAATATCACTACAAATAGCTTTAATTTATGCAACCTCAAAATGTAACATAAATTCATAATAATTTTTATTGCACACAATTGACAAAAAAAGTGTCGATTCTTTCACGTGACACCGTAGCGAAATACGAGAACAGAAGGTTAAAGCATCTTTTCAAAAGGTCTACCCTCCTCAATGTAACGTAACTGTACCATCCTACTTTCCTAACACTTTCGTTTGTGAAAATGGGGACATATTAATTAAAAGATTTAAATATAGCTACTACAGATTCCATTACTTTCCAGAATACAAAGCAAAAATCATTCGAAGTAGGACGCTTCAAAGAGTAAGTGCTTGCGGTCTAATGCTATACTGAAACCTATCAAATAAAAAAGGTCACAAATCTAAATCCAATAGAAAAACGCGCGCTTAGTACATACGAGGAACTATTATTTAAATTCCATCACTTGAGAAAAAAGAACAAATGCGAAAGAATGGCTGCTTGGCGCAGGTCAGATAATTTCATATAGTATCATCACATCTCCCAGCGATGTCCAAATAGTTCCAAAAATTAAAAAGAAGTTTTATTTCAATAATTGCAGTTTGAATATTGCTTATTATACAAACGCACAGTAATTAGATTGGCTCATATCGCACGAGCAAGCAAAGTAGAACCAATTTCAGTACTGCAAAGGAATTTCTCATATGTTGCTGTAATACGATAAAGTGCCTGGCATATGCTCTCTAGCTCACATCTCTATAAAAAGTTGCAACGATTTTGAGAAACTAAGCGCACAACACAGCAAAAATATCTACTTCCAATAAGACAAAAAAGAGAATGCAAATATCAAAAGCGATACACAAAAATTTCTTGAAAAAAGCTTCTCTACTCTGGTGCAATAAAATCAGGACAAATCAACCTTATTTATTCCTCGAAGTTATCGCTTCACAGAGAAAAGAAGCAAAATAAACGTAAATTTCACATTTGTTTACAAAAAAATATATGAAATAAAGTTAACGTTGCCGAGTAATTTCGCATGAAAGTAATGATTATTTACGACAAAAATGCTAATTAAAAATAATTCAAAGTAATAAAAAGAGCTGATAAAAAGATATCAAATAGATGCTTCGGTAAAGCACGTAGGGAACATTAGAAATTGCATAAAACTATCCTATATAATTCCATAACCGCGCCATTGTCTAAAATGTAAAAAAAACGACTAGGATAGCCTCCTCATTGCAATGCGTATCATGGTGAATAACTCAAACAGCACAGTCTGGAATTCATCACTTACAAATGCGTTAGCATTTGTATCGAACATGAATTGTTCTCAAATAAACACCACCTTAACTACATATCACACTTCTTTTTATAAATAAGTGCGCTCCATTCAATGTCGTTCGAATTATTCTAAGAAATTATACAAAATAAGACGCTTAAAAAGATTTTTTCAAAATCTAATACTGGATCGCTTTTTAGCTGCATATGTTGAGTGCCAAACAAAAAACTGAATATCCTCTAAGCAACCATGACTACAAAGCAACTCGGCTATACAGAATTACGTAGGGAACTCGACAAGCGAATAAAGCATCCTTAAAACTACCAAGCTCCATCCATAAACGACAGAATCTTCTGTTGTATTACCTACTCCATTCAAGCTCCACCTTTTTGCTTACCAAATGATAAAAAGACAATGAACCTTGCAGGATACGGCTACCTCAAATTTTTTGCAGATTATATTAAACATTTTACAGAAGAAACTACCACGCTGTACGCCTCTTTTTAACATAATATGAAACCCAAAATTCATAAAATACTAAATAACGAGAGAAAAAGAATCTACACAAAATACTACTCTAGAGCACTAATTTCAGCTTAATTCAAAAGGGCGACCCCTTAAATCATTTGAACCATGTGCAAAACGGCATTTTTTTCCTTTACAACAATACGCATGTCGACTGAATTCGGGACAAAGAGCAGTTTTATAAAATTCAGGGGTAACTCGTAATTCTGCTTCCGAATGGGCATGTTGACAATTTTCACCGTAAACACACTTTCCTACTTGAAATGCAGAACATATTCTAGTCTTGAACAACACGGGTTTCCGGCGTAATTCTTTTATCGCATGGGCAAATGCACAATTTGTGCCATTCGCACACTTTCCATTCCTTTGAAAATGCCGACATAGTTGGGTTTTTTCTAAACGCTTAGCTAATGAAGGAGGTAATTTAGGGTACAGTCTTGGCTTAACCATAATCCCATCGGTTGATGGAATACGGATGGTTGTCGGAGCTGGTCATAATTACGGACATAAACACGTAAATATACTTATAAACATTAAATACTTCCGCAAAAATTGTTCATTACGAAGACCAAACAAATGATTACATGCCCAAATAGTTTTTTATATTCAAGACGCATAAAACAGAAATCAGGCACACAGTAACGCAAAATACTCTCTACAAAAAATACACGAGTGGGAGGTAATTACTTGCGGATGGCGTTTGTTCACCAGTTAGAGGAGCGGACAGCAAGTCACAAGGTCGAGTAACTGCAGCAGGAAAACTTACGCAAACAATTACTATTCTTGACAATTTCTTTAGGTATGCGTTTCTGTGTATCACGGAAAACTAACAATGGTAAAAATTGAACAATATGAAGGAAAAAGTATACTGAGAGCACGTTACAACCAAGCTGGGTGGCAATACGTTCTAACTTTGGGTACCCCAGCGATTAATTTCAGTGCGCTCTTCATAATTGATCTACTGTCATAGAAAATTTTAAAATTTATATACCTGCTAGTTTAAGATCTTCGTAACAATAATCGCTATGGCTAGGATTCCCATTCATAATCGGATGCATTCCCAATAAGTAAGGCTCTACTTCAACCGGGGAGTTTGACAAAGCAGCCATCAACTTACGCAAATCAACTCCATGATTTGAACTTGAAGTTGATTCATTGGGATCGCATTCGTTAGAGTGTGTGATTAAATCATCTAGGTTCGATGTATTAATACTCCGGGGGAGAGGTTGCTCATAACAAGGGGGTTTCCTGTCATTTATTCCAAAGTTTAATGAGGAATATTCGTTCGTGCAATTAAGTAAATAGTCACTCGCATAATCTGTCGGCTCATAGAGCGAAGATTCTTTTGGTGAACTACCAGATAGCTGCAACGCTGCCAAACTGTCAAACAAATCCATTCCATATGAATTTACATCCAATCTAGGATCCTCTATTCTACAATCTAGAGTAGCTTTTATAGAATCTTCTTCAAAAAGACTTGATAAAAATGAATTAAAGTTCATAGAGGTCTCCTGAGAACGATGATTATCGCTCCGACAGTACGGGCCCATAGGAGGGTCTTTGATGTAGGGAACCAGTGAGGCATTGTCCATATTCAGAAGCAAGAGATAAACTTCAAGCGTAAAAAAAAGGTAATTACAGACGTATGGAGTACTACTATTGATTAGAAGTGCATAAACACAGTGCCGTTGAACTGTTACGCAACATTTTACCACTCCATCGATTTGAGAAGCTTAGAACAATATCTAAAAAAAATAATATTCTCAGAGCAAGATGAATTTGTATTTTCACGAGCGAATGAAATAAGTTTCATCAATAATAAATACAAATAATGCAGTAACACTGAAAAAATTCCGATGGACAGCATATCAGACAATAACCCGTCTTTAAACAAAAAACTCCATCCCCAAAATAAATGATTAAATTGGCAAAAATGCCAAGGATTTTACAAGAAATTTGTTAGTAAAAATAATAATAATCCTGGTTGATAATATAGCTACAAGTCTACAAATAAATAAAGCAAGTTATCCAATCCATTTAATTCCAAAGATAAATAAAAAAAGATTATGAATATAACGCTGGGAATTCATTTGTACTTAGCGCAGCGAGAAAAATTCCTAATCATGTTTTTTCCAGCGCAGGTTTCTACTTTTAAAATTCTTGACATTAATATATACGCAACTACTATGTTCATTTAATCTTTTTTCTATGGTAAGTATCATATCTATGATTAAAAAACGTGCAGAAACGATGCTACAAAAGAAACGAGGCAACAATGTAAAAAATTCATTAAAAGCACACACAAAAACAAATGATGACAAATCAAATTATGTTGCTATTTAAAAAATATATTTGGAAAAATACATACTCGTTTTATCTTATTTTTGGAAATAAGCTAAAACAATCAGTAAGTACTAGCATTTCTGTAAACAAAATATTACTACTGGAAATAAATCAAGTATGGGTAAATCAAAGTAGCTCGTCATACATTACGAAAAATACGCGGTCACCCTCGTCAGAGACAAACGGACGAAGTATCTAAAGTGAGAGCAGAAAAGCACTAATACAATGCTTTAATAACTAGAAAAACCTGAAAAATCAGAATCCATGATCCTTCAAACCGCAAAAAATTCTATTCTCTACGACAGAAGTTCAACGGGAATTCATATACTGCTTCCAAAACATAAAAACAGAAGTACTACTAAAATAATGATACAACAAGCGATTGTTTTATGTTATGGATGGAAAGTTTGATAATTCACAGTGAGTAGCTGCTGCAGGTATAATCTACGCGAATATTCCACGCTATATTTTAAGTGCAGGGAAAGTAAAATACTCTAAACAAGTTTTAGCTTGCATATACTCGAGAAATGTACTAATAGAAAACATTCTACTGACAAGTATTCCTTAAAGGTTTGTTTTTAGCTCAGATGACCTTTTTGATATAAATAAGACATTAACGGAAAGGATCCTACGAAATTCACTTACAATCACTCCAAATCTAAAATTGATAGCACACAGCAAAACATATACAAAAAAAGTTGAAGGGAAGGTGAAAATGATTATTGCTAAGAGAAAAGACATACAAATTTAAAAAAAAAGCGCATCCCACATCTCTTGTGGGACACGAGTAGAATGTGTCTGGCATGGATTAATGCATATCACGAGGCTATTTCAAATTTATACTGCAATGGCATGTTTGGTAAGTAGTATTCCAGATATGTTTCCCTCCCAAAACATACCATCCTCGAATTATTTTCTTTAGCATCACAAGTGCGTGGAATAAAGATAAATTTGTAAATAGAAAAAAAGAGCAGTGATCCTTCACTGGTGATCACAGTAGAAAAAAGCTAATCATGTAAAAATTAAGCAAACTCTATATCCAATTTTACCTCCAATAAGTTTTACGTTGAAAAACAACATTCGATGAGTGAGGAGCTCAACGTCTTGAAGAGTGGTAGTACGGAAAGAATAAATTTATGAAATAAAAAGTATATTTGATAGCAATAAGTGAATCCATTTTCCGATCCACAGAGAATTTTCCTATAGGTAAGAGTTAATGACGGTGTGGTAGCAAGCAGCTTATATCATCAAGAAAGTAATTATCCTTCTTAAGTCGCTAAATTCCTTTCTCACTATTCAGATCAAGCATTTGCACCTACAGAGGATTTCTCACTTTGTCAACGAAAGTCTGTTACGTTTCGCAGCCAGTCATCAGTAGAACTGTTCGCCTTTAAAGGCAGCTAGAAGCAGCTCAGTCGAGAACAATGCAGTTTAGCTACATCTATTCGAGAATGTATTGCTATCCGTACAAGCAGTAACCAGCAGGTGCAGCATTCATTCATTTGTAATTGGCAAATTCTTGAAAAGGCCCGATTGCTTTAGAGGAACCCCTTTGTAGCCATTTCAGAACGGCAAAAAAACAACATGCAGATAAACAGAGCGCAACATCGTTACACTAGCATTCCTTTTCCTCGTCCAGCACTGGAATTGGTGCACTCATTTTTCCATCCAGGTGTACGCGGACGCGCGTGCGCGCGCTTCGCCACCACCGAAATTAGTTAGTATGTGCTTCGATACCCCACAAAGCAAACGTACTACGCTAAGCCGTTAGTGTCAAGCAGCAATTGGAAAGTTGTGGGGACAAAAAAATGAGAATAAAAAGGTCATTTGCAGCAGTGGCTGCATTGAATGATCTGTTTTTTCGAGCCATAAACTGATGTAGCGTATTTACCTGAACCCCATGTATCGTATTTAACTGAACCCCAACGTGAATTAGATATGAGTAGATACCAATAAAAGATGTCCATACAAGTGGTAAATTTCCATTTGCAAAGAACCTGATTATTTTCCAATCCCGTTGAGTTCCACGTTTCAAAGTTTATTCTGTAGACGAGTGGAAAGCGGGAATTGAATATCCTAATATGAACCGAAAACTGTGTTGTTGCAAGGTTGTGACGCTACAAGCAGTGGCGTGGAGTATAATGTATAATGTACCAAATTTTAGAGAGAGCATTGGAACAACTTAGCGCTAAAAAGAATATTGATCTCTCGAAATCTTTCCACAAGTTCATGTTTTAGCATGAGTGAGTAAGACGAGATGATAATTTAAGAACGAAGTAATCTCCGCTAAAAGCAGAGCATTTAAAACCGGAGTTTGAAAATGCAAAGATAAGTTGCCCTAATATAAAGTCAAAAAACGCTTGTTAGAATGAGGGCGGATAACTTACGTAAATTGCACATCTTTATTCGCGAATTCATTATCACCAGTACTTGCAATTTTTTTTCCAATAGAACATTGCAGTTTAGTGCAAAAGCTCATGCTTACAGCAGTAAGTTCTAGAGAAATTTTTACACGCATGTAGAATATTAGTCGAAGCGTTCTGTCCACAATGAGTGACAAATGATTACGATTGACACCCAACCTAAATTGGCTGATGGTTTTTAAAAAAGAACTTTATACTGTTTCTTTTTTTATTTTTAGTAATTCCTTGGCAATACTGATTTATAATGGAAATAATTTCTCGGAAATTTGCGTAGGCTGCTGCAGCTTCTAGGGAGAACATAATTATTTCATTAGAAGTTGTAACAATCCTATTACATGGCAGTTAATAAGGGATTAATTAATCTTACTACCCGAACTAGTAATGCCTTTGTTGTATAAGTACGTGCTGAGTGAATCTTATATCGACTTGTATTTGAATGCATGCACGTATAATCGACATTCGATTTGCGCCAATTATTTTCCCTAGCATATTAGACAATTTTTGTATAACTTATCTTCGTATCAAGCTCCAAATTAAATATCCTCCTTGGTTGATTAACTTGCATGTATCTTGAAAATATACCATTGTTACAAACCAATTCTCGGCACGAGTTATTTTAACTGTTACTACATCACGTAAAACAAACTCTAAATCCCTCATAGAAGCTTATTTATATAAATATGCAAAACCTACGCAACACAGAAGATCTCACAATCTTCGCTTTCACACATAATGTAATAAAGATGCTCGCTCGTTGCTATTTGGTAGCTCTGAGTCCTCTTAAGTAGATAAAGAATTGCAGTACAAGGCTAATCTATCCGCATATCCTTTTCCATTTTCTTTTTAGTTTAAGTAAACGCAGATTACATACTACATTGCTAGGAATGACCCATTTTATGAAATAATCTCATTTGGGAAATTATTTTGTATCCAATACAGTTAAGATGATAAAAAGTATATTCAAAAATATTCCTTACTGCCAACTAATTGATTGCCATGTGTGATTATAACAATGCAGATTTAACCTAGTGATATGTTTTTTACTATTACATTCAAAAAGAAATTGATAAGAAAGATACATAAATAGGGCAATAGCTTCCTTCTCTTTATCTAGAAAGGTTATTCGATTGCAGTCTTCTCCTTACCTTATATCTAGTACATTGAATAGAAAAGTGTATAAACAATTTGATCATTCGTTTGCTTTGCAGCGTTCATCCGTAGCGTACGTGTTTCTCCACACGACCATTCAATTTAGCAATGTAGACATGCTCCAGTCAAAACTCACTAATTGTGATATTCAACCCTTTTTTTATTCATGTCGTTTTTCCTTTAGAAAAGGTATGATTTGATTATCTTTATCAGCCTATTGATAATGAGTAGTGACTCACCCTGACGAGTATTAAGAACTTCTGTAAACGGGCTATTGCTCATTTGGCCGATCGAGTTCTATCCCGGCCAGAATAATGAAGTAGAGAATAGGGTATTGTAGATGGAGTAGGGAATAACTACTTAGTGCTTGTAACTTAGTATCCCAAATTAGTTGGGGTGAGGAGAACTCCTACTCTATAATCGTAACCTACTTACTCTCTCGTAACTCCCTCCTCACTTGTGGGACTGGACTATAGAATGGAGACTATTTAGTGCAGATGAGCTAAGTACATTTAAGTGCAAGGTCATTTTAATTAGCTATTCCAAAGGGCAACTTATTATCTACTACGAAGAATAAGTTTATTACTTTATTTAAATGAAAAATATCTCTCACGCCTAGGGACAAGAAAATACTAATAATACACAAAAGAAAAATATAAATAAAAAAAGAACGAAAATAAAGGAATGAAAAGAATTGTCCATATATTAAGAAAAATATATTCCACATCGTAATTGTTCGTCTGTATTATTTCCCCCCACATCTAAGATTCGTTCTAGTTCTTATGAACAAGCATTCAGAAAAATGCCTACAGAAAAGGATTAACTAAAAGACTAACTCCACCTCTAGCACCGATTCTGTATTCACTTACATCGGTTTTGTGTTTCGTCTGGGGTAAGCTTGTTGTAGTTAGTCGGACATCGGTTGTATTTGCGTGCGACTCGCTCTTGTGCCCTAATAAGAATCCAGGAACTAGCTTAATTCTTACATACCCTGATTCCTACCTAACAACTACTTAATTCCTACTTACCGAGCATAAACATAACATCTTTTCTCTACCTACATGACTATTAAATTTCTACGTTATTATCATAAATGTACCATACTTACGCAATTTAAGTATGCTGCGATTATTTACTTGCTATACTAGGTTCTTGCTACCAAACGCCTTTGAGGACCAGTGCAGCACCCTTTATTTTAAACTCATTCTTCGACAAGAAATTGAAAGCAAAAAAGAAGAGGAAACGCTATTGCAAAAAGAGAATATAACGATCTCATGATTCATGCGGCCCTGAGAGGAAATGAAATGCATAAAGTTGCGCAAGTTTTCTCATTAATGCTATCTTTGTTCAGACACTTTTTATCTTAAAAAATTTAATTCCATGGTCTAATGAAGAAATATATGCTTCGTTTTGCATTTATTTTTCAGTCATTATTTTATCTGGTCATGCTAAAAGAAAATAGAGAAGCATTCAAAACTATATCAAACTGTTTATTTAACGATTACAACGTAATGATGCAAGAAAATTTTATTTTCTCGTGACGGGTGGTTGTGAATACCAGTGTAGCTATTTTGGTGCAGTAATTTTGAAATGGAAACACTATTAATTGTTGATTTCTTTCCATGACTTATTTTAAATATTTGTCTATTCTTTCACTGATTGGGCTACCTCACCAAAATAAACGCTGGAACACCTATTAAATCGTTTTCAGAAAACATAATGCCTACTTAATTTACTTTGTAGCTTGTAACTATTTTTTAATGAAAACTATCTACTTGGAACCAAAACTATCCAAGCTGTTACTAGCCGTCATAACCAGTGTGAATATTGTAAAATCATTCGTTTCAAAAGAAAAAATTTGCTGATTAAGTAGTTTCACTATCAACAATACTTCGTTTTCATTACCGCGGTCATGTTCACCGCGCGATCCGCTTTACCATGCACTTATATAACGTTAATTTTAGAAGGACTTGCTGCTCTTCAGTAAAAATGTAAATAAAAAAACAAAAAGGATACAGAATTACGTGCTTTCGAAGCATGTCATTCTATATCTTCTTCTGTATTACACGAATAAACCCCGTTTTTATACAAGCAAAAATTAAAAGAATCGGCAGTGAGAAGATATGTGTACTATGCAGTGTAGCCTGATAGATGAGACTGTAATATTTAAATAAAATTTTATTTTTGTATATATTATGTGCAAAGATAAACTAAAAAGTAAACTCACCTCTCTTGAAAGCAGCGTATTAAGAAAAAGTAAGAAGCTGCTGCATTCACTGCGCATTGATAATAAAAGCAACTAATCTAGCAAGTTAAGTCCAAACTAGGCTTATTCTTAAAATAAAAAACATCTTGACTAATCAAATTTCGCTTGAAATCATACTAAAAGAAAGAATTATCAAAAGAAACTTAGAGAAATCAATGAAGTGCATACTTGTAGATGTCGGGACAAGATTGGAAAAATAGCCGCTCTATGGACTCTTGAAGTATTAGTTGTAACATTGTAATCAGCCGGTCCGTTACCTGATCTGCCAACCATAAAATGAGTTACTAATCATGAATTTATGATTCCCGCTAATTAACTTATCAACTACGTATTTATCGAACATCTTTGAAGCGGTCTAGTTAGTTTCTTTCTTCAAGTACGCGTAGGTTTTCGTTATTCGCTAATTTCTGCACTTTGTGCTCTCAAAAGATAACTGAGTCAATTCCTCTTCAACTCCTACGTTAACTTCCTTGTTAATCTATACGTATTCTTTAATACATCGTACGCACCTTGCGTACCGAATCAACGTATAACATATAACTAACGAATATCAATCTAATCAGACATTACGCGTCAAACCAAGCTGAGAAAGGGAACAAATGCTTCTCTTCATCCGTCACTTGATTACTCTATGAAGTTGCACGTTCTCGGAGTTATATTCCACTTCCACTTACAAAGATTCTCTCGTTCCTTACTTACACTGCGAAAATTTACCTCACGCTAAGAAATAGAAAAATTTCAGGCTCTCAAAGGAACTACTCTTCCAATCAGCGGGGTGACAAAACAAGAACTCATCAACAACTGAGATTCAACTTGTCCTCTTTCTTGGGTGTGTGTGCTGCATCCTGCACAGGGTGGAGTTAGTGTTTTTACTAATGACATTACTGTTTATTGTTTTGTGTGAATGCGCTAATTTCATTAACACGAGTTTCATTAGAGATCGACCATATCGCTAGGCCTAAGATTGACCCTTTATTCCCTTCAGTCTAATTAATTATTAGCTGCTAGATCCATTTGTTACAAACATAACAGAAGTAGACATTACAGGTGAGTATGCTTATCCTAAATAAGCATATTTTTCTTGTAATTGTTGATGAAGGATTGCGCAGTTTCTTACCGCCTTGAGAGAAATTCTTTCTTGCTCAGTTAATGTTATAAACGGTCTTAGGAAGCTACAATCAACTTCTAGAAAAAAATCAAAACCATAAAAGAAAAGATCTGACATGCTGCAGATCATGTAAATTCAGGATAATGTTATTGAAGGGACTCTACAGTGCTATAAGCGCAATGCTTTTCATTATCAAATTTGTGTAGACTCCAGCTAATACCGACATACTTTAATGTTAAAACAAGCATATTTTAGTGAAATGTAAAAATTTAAATCCAAGCAAAATAGTACATAATTATATTGAAGTTCTCCTACAAAAATAGTTAAGCAATAAGAATTGTTATAAAAATTGAATAGGTCAAGCACAGATTCAGAAAAAAATTTGTAGTGCTATTCGCACTCTAGCTTCTCTTGCTGCTGACTCTAGGATAATTGCGCTACTGGTGGTACTGGAATATTACACTATTGACCAATAATAATAATAGTTGGTAAATAAAAATGTTCATACCAAGGAGTGTTCGAATAATACCTGCAGCAGAGGAAATAATAGCGACTTAAGTACAAAATCTACAAGAAGCTAGGAAACCATCAGCTTTATAAGAGGAAACAAAAGTCTAATGACCCTTTTTTCTCAAGACAATTTTCAGCTTCAGTTTGTTTTTAAAGCAATTGCTTCTCATTGGCGTGATACGTTTCCCGGCAACACTTATATTACTGCAGTATTTCCATATATGTACAGCGAAAGTGCATTTGCCCATTACCTTATATGCATTTTTTAATACTAAGATTTTTCCGAAATCTTGATAAATCTCGTCTAACACAGTCTTTCAGAAAAAGTTGAAGTTATTTTAAAATTGAATATACAAAAAGTGCATTTTGCACTGCTGTATTTTTCTCTAGATTTTGTTCATGAAGAAATGAGCCTGCTAAAGAAAAAGTCGTAAATTTTTACGCACAAAACAATTCTTGAATCGGAATAGAAAAAATATTGCACAGTAGCAGTAAGAAAAACTAATTCTTTCTTTTTCTCATTTCAATTGAAAAAGTATTTCGAATACAGAAGAAAGAAAAGAGCATAGCAACAAAATTCATATACTGTGCTTTTGAAAAATAAAGGAGACACTAAAAGCTCTTACCAAGCAAAATTTAGACTTTTGTCTTAAAGTTACTTGTAGGAAATGCAATGTATAGCGTGTGTTTAACGAAGTCTAAAATTATCGTTTTGCAGCTTCATAATCCAATTGTTGGTAAATATGCTTGATTCTTCGTGATCAGTAAACTGATTAAAATAACCTTGCTGCATGAAAATTTTGTTCTAATAACAAGAGCGTTGTTTTACTAGAATACGTTTATAAGCCCAACCATTATCAATCCACGGAACAATGACATCTAGAAACTCCCTTAAATTTGCAGGCAGGTGAAAAAGAATAACACTTTCCCCAAACCTGCTGCTGCACCTTCAGAGAACATGCGATATTTAATAGATAAAAGTTCGGAATATAAAATAAAATAAGATCACATACAGTTAGAAGTAGTTTGAGCATTTTGGCTTTGCGTGATGTGAAACAATTTGATTCGATTTACTGACTCATTTTTTGTAAGATCGGCGGGCACAAGTTCCCTATTACCTCCATTGTTTTCCTCCAATCAAAGAAATTTGTGTGAATAGCCGCTCGTGCGAAAAAATATGTTATGATTTACGAAAACTGACTGGTAGTCATTCATCTACGACAAGAAATGTAATGTTACGTTTCCATTAATTTTTTTGGCAAGTTTAGTTTCAGAAACTTACAGAAGAAGACCATGATTTTTATTAAAAACATGTCCATCACGGTGGTAATATTCTTTTTTGCGTTTAAGCATGGTTAAATTATTGCCTTCCCTTTATTTTTTGCAATATTTGAAAAACAGTTTTGTTTAAAATAGACACTAATTAAAAATCTTGTGCTTTCTTATAAATTAAATTAAGAATTTTCTTGCCAAAAGAATGATAGAATTAGAATGCTATTGTCTATAAACAGTAACACAATAGAAAGTTGATCAAAATTTTGTTTGTTCCAAAGTAATTCTACTTTGAATCTTGCTTCGATGTGAAAATTTTCTGTTTTTTACTTTTAGCCTCACCGTGAATAATTTTTTCGCATTACGAAATAAATTTCATCTACTTGCAATGTCAATACAACGTTTGTTTCTATCCAACGTATTGTGTTCTCGCTCTATAGTGCGAAAAACAAGACGCATTTTGTTTTCCTCATATTGAACTAAAAAGCTCATGTCAAGGCTATGTACATATTTACTGTATTATGAAAATTTAAAAAATCCCTGGTTATAATCACTTGCGTTTTACCAAAATTATTTCTCTAGTCGGTTCAGTGGAAAATGAAGATTTGATTTTCCATTTTTTCAAATTATTTGGGAATAAATGGTAAATCTTCTATGGCTGCAAAACATGCTAATTACGGCCATTGGTAATGTGTTTACTGCTTTCACCTCCAAGCAAAGTTTCATTAGCTAACCCATTCTCCTAATTTTGAAGCAAATCGAGGTGACTTATTATAAGAGTTGACTGACAGTAATGTAGAACATTTCATTAAATATCTGAAACTTGCGGATGCAAAAAAAATGCTAAGTCTTACCGGCAGGAATAGTCACTCCCACTTGGAATGAGGTAACTTCTGTTTAAGGAATGTCGATATTGTAAATGAATTCGAATTTTTTGCACCATACAAATAAATTCGAATGGGTATACAGGCACAAATAAAGCAATTGATGACACCGCCCTCAGTATTGCTTATTTTTACCAATCATGCTCAGGAGACTCTTATTCCCTGGAATCGTTCGAATTCTTGTGAAGTTTACTTCTACAGAAGCAAGAACAAACCTTCACACGTTAAAGAGAAGGACTTTTACCTTCGTAAACTGAATCTACTTAATTTTTTCGTAGCGTAGCGATTTACAAATTTTGATTTTATTTCCATCGATAAGGTTTCAGAGGAACAATCATGCTCCATGAATTACACGCTGGATCAGAAAGTTAAGATTGGAAACTTAAATGTGTAAAACTTAGACTTTGTAAACGTGGCTTTATCTGCGCGTGATATGCTAGATAATTAGTCACGTTCCACCAATCGATGTTGCTCGATGTCGACTAGTTATTTTATCAAATCTTTATGCGGTAGGAAAAGCACTTGAGTTGCA
>JADAQX010000577.1:0-33504 GCA_015476325.1 Cardiosporidium cionae
ATGTTTCATCGTACGAATTAGAAAAATACCCTCCTTACGAAATTAGGAGAATCAACCTATTTAATATCCTACTGCTTAAAAGAACTATTTCAGCCGAAGTCTTTAGTATACGACTGGCAGAGCGTGATTAATTCTCGTTAGAGTAACTCGCAGAAAACACCACGTTCACAAATGCATTCAAAACAGAAAAGTACGGTAACAAAAAGTTTTGCACTAGTTTTCGAGAACAGAGAAGATAAGAGATATATAGGTAAAATGTCATAGCGTTCCCTGATGTATACTTACAAATGATATTAATAACCGAAAAATTACTTTTTAAATTTCATGTGACGCAACATTGGTTGTGAAACTTGGCTCTATAACTTTAGAGGAAATCATTCATGGTCAGGTTATACCGTTTATTTGAAAAAATTATATAAAATGCAATAAATGTAATCTTTATTCACAAAGTGAATAAGTATTGATATTCTCGTGCAAGAATTGATCAATAAATCCAGAAAAATTAATGCAAAATTAGATTAGATTCGGAAAAACCTTTCAGAGTATATCTTCCTTTGCTTAACAATCCGCTCATTCGGTGACACTTTTCTCTTTAGTTACTCGTCTCGAAGATCGATATTTGCTACATGACAGTGCACGGACTGTGAAAGTGAAGTTTATCTGAGGTCTGTGCTGCGTAGATGCTTGCCTATTTATATAAATATGCTTCTACTATAGATTTAGAGTTTGTTTTAGCTAAGCCGTAACTAAATTGAAAAAAAAGAACTTGTGACAACAGCCGACGTTAGCTGTGCAGTATATTGTTTAAACACGTATAAGTTAATTAATAAAGAGAAATGCTTTATTGCAGCTTCGGGAGAAGAAAATTTTTAACAAAATTGCCTTTTAAAATAGGCATTCTTACGAACAATGCACAAGGAAAATATCTACAGAAAAAGACTAATTTCCCCTCTAGTTCTGATACTTCACTCTGCCTCATCGATTATTTGTTACGTCTGGGATATACTTGTTGTAGCTCATCGGGAGTCGATTGTATTTGCATGCACTCCAACACATACCTAGTCGACTCGCTCTGTACCTAATAGAAATCGGAAATTGGTTACGAATTAGCTAAATTAATTCCTACTTCATTTTAAATTAAATATGCTGCGATTATTACTTATTACGCGGAACGGCACAAATTCTACCTCACTGCGTCTTTTATTACCTTCTGTACATCTTGGAAAGACCGCCTTTTTCACAGCAACCTTCTCTGCAGTATTTCACATAACATGCTTACGTGCCCGTTATGTGTAGGATTTTATATATTACGTTTGTTCTCTGTGAATAGAACCAAATTCTACTTGTATCTCCTCATTCTATTTAATATTTTTCAATCATTGTTATGTGCCATTACTTAAACGCTGCCACTTTCTGAAATAAAAGCAACAAGCTTTCCAAGAGTGAAAAGTCGTACGCCTGAATAGAAAATGTACTACATCGTAATGATTTCCTTTGGTTGAGTTTTGAAGCATTGCTCCTCTAGATTGCACACAGATTCATATATTACACGCTCATCGTGCCATTCGTATATCTGTTGATTCTTGTCACGTTTTATAGCAATTTCATATTTTCTTTTATTGTTACACCATGTTTTTGTTTTTTTAATCAAACTTACTCGTCCTCGCAGTTTCTGTTTATAAGTAAATTTTGCTGTTTCTTCTTAAATATGCTTTGCTGCTGCAATACTCTCATATCATCGCCAATCCTAAAAAATATTGTTCTTAGATTGATTTTCTTATTCTTCTATTGGCAGCCGCTATTATCATCGTCGGAAAAGTTTAGCCATCAATTCGTCTATCGGGTGTGGCGTTCATCTCAAAACAGTAGTTCTTGTGTTTATTTTGTACTAGAGAACAAAACGGTAATTAGTGCTATTTTCTTACATGTTAAGGAATTTTGCATGTTGACTTCTTGATCAGCATGACAACCGCTCAACTCCTTACGTTTCTTATTCGCTGAAACCATTTCCAAATGGCGCTTTTTAAACCTAGAGCTTTGTGTGTGGTTGCATCTACAAACCTTAATGCATTAATATAGTCAGGAATGCTTATACAAAGGGTATAACTTGCACAACCGAAGGCTATATATTTGCTTTCGCAAAGTGAAGCAACGAAATTAATTTGTAAATTTCTCATTTTTAAGTCATTTCTTCTTCTTTGTTTTTCACTAAAGGTCTTTTGTGTAATAGTGAATTTATGACCTTCAAAAACTACGAATTCAAATTCTTCCTTAATCACGTGTTACCCTAAATTTTTTGTGGTACACCAACCGGAAAATAAGTATTCATTAATAGCTTAGAAACGAGAGGCACCGGTAGCCAAAATATGGCATGAAGCAATTCCTTCCTTTGGGTGATAAAAAAGAAGCGAACATTTTTTCTTTGGTTTTGAATACTGACCCATTCGTTTTCTTTTAAATTTTTTCGTACGGCATCAAGCAATCCGCATCACCAGTAATAGCTTCCCCTTAATCGGGACCACGTGTTGATTTGCACAGAGAGCAGCATTAATTGTGTCCTGCTCTACTGTACGAAAGTTAGCCAGAACCTTGAGATCCTCCAGATGCTATAAACTCGACTTCTATCTCTTGATGCCTAACATTGAAACGTTCATTGCTTTTATTCTAGCCAAATGACCTCTCCTGTATGTTCAATTTTAGACAGCCAAAGTATTTGATTCAGTAACAAAAGGGGCTTTTGTGTAGACGGTGCTTCGAAGTTTTTGGTAGTGTTCCTATTCGGCGGTAAATTATCCTTGTTGGAAGGTAATGTCCAATCGAATGGATACTTTCAAAGTGGATAGTGTCAATAGCCTGGTTTATTGTATACCTGGAAGGATGTAGCTTACTTTGTTGTACTTTTGTAATACTACGGTCCGACTGTTTCTTCACCAGCAGTCACTTTATCAGTTGATACAGCATTGACTCCTAGCATAATTAATTTTGTTTCTTCTTAGGATGGAGATTTTACCTGCGAGTAATGTAGCCCAAAATGCACTATCAGAAGAAATTGTTGCTTCTCCAGCTTTGGTGAGAAAAGTGTTTAAAGTCGCTACTTTTGACCTTTCTGTTGCTTATGTGGCATGTCTTTATGCTTTGCTTCGCAGCCTGTAAGAAAATCGGGCATTCTGGAGCCAACTATGCGGCTCACTGGACATGAGGTGATTGAAAGTGTGAGAGGAATGTGGTTTATCGTTCACAATTTTGCAGTTTTGTTGGAGATGTTAACTCATCTAGATATACGTAGAAACGGGTCCGCAGGAAATAGAGCAAAAGATGCATTTTCCTACTGTAATTGCTCTTAGATAGTTTACGATTGAGCGCCAAAACAGCTCCTGTTTTGACCATGAAAACGCAAGAAGACTATTCTGTATCCCGTAATTACTTCGGAAGTTGCAGACTTTTCGTTTCGCATCAACGAGTGTCTTCTGAGAGCATTCTATTGTTTTTTCTTCTGTTTAATGCATCATTGAAATGCCTTTGTTGTGCTGTCCTGTACTCACTAATATTTGCGATCAAAAATATCCACATTTCTTTCTTTTGACTAATATTCTGTATCTAAACTCTTCTAATAGGGTGAAATATTTGGTCTCGAGTTTTCTCCTGATGGCCGGAACTTAGCTTCAGGCGGATTTGACAAAAATATACGTAAGGAATAACATCCTACTCGTATAACGTTGAAGTAGTTGATAGCGTAGACTTACGTCGGTCCCATAAAATGCGATTTTTATTGCAGTTATATATAACATTTACGGGGAATGTGAAAATTGGTGCGTATTAAAAGGCCATCAAAATGCCATCCTTGAAATGCATTGGTCTTCTGATTCCAGGTAAGACTTAATTTTTGGAATGCTTACTGCTTCACAAAAATATCATGAAATTGCTCTAGAGTATATCGGATTTCATCGAAAGTTAGTGAAAAGTATATTACAGAAACAATGTGTTCCTTCTTGTTCAGAAATATCTTTTCTTGCTCTGCGGATCGATCTCTGGCTGTTTGGGATGTGGAGAATGGAAGACGCATAAAGAAATTCAGTAATACTCGTAGTGCATTTGTGTCAGCCTATTTTTTTCCTGAGATGAAAGAATGTTTGGTTTGTGCAGGTGGCCACGTTTCCTTGGTTAATTCTTGCAATTGCGCACGAAGGGGCCCCCCGCTTCTTGTGTCAGGTTCCGATGATGGTACGACAAAGGTAAAAAAAATGATTTTGCATTACTTTTGAGTGTTGTTCATTGGAAATTGAATTGCCATTTACTTTACATCCTACCAGGTTTGGGACTTGCGAACTAGGAAATGCTCTAAGACGTATGAATCGCAATATCAAGTAAGATTTTGTAATATATGTAGAAGCTGTGTTTATGCGAAATACCTTTCTCATCGACTATAACTTTTGCTTTCTTTTGTGGTATTGGATTGCTTTGTTTTATTTTTTTTCAGGTTCTTAGTGTAACTTTTGATGATAATGCTTCTCGAATCTTTTCGGGTTCTCTAGATAACACTATCCGGGTATCTCTATTTAATAAAACCATGTTAAATTTGATAGATTTGTGATTCATTTATGCTAAATGCAAATATAATTATGTTCAGGCGTATGATTTAAGAATGGATTCGGAGTTAGAAGCCTTGCAAGGTCATACCGATTCAATAACAGGACTGGACGTCAGTAAAGATGGGTAAGAAGTATATTTCTCATTAAGAAGAAATGTTTTCTCATTTTTCCATATTGCGGCCACTAATTTGCAGGCGCTATCTGTTATCCAATAGTATGGATCAAACTATACGATTATGGAATATACAACCTTATCTTGACGGGAAACGATGTATGGGTATAATGAATGGCGCTACTGTGAGTTGTAGATTATTTTTAGTCTATTATTTATCATGCCAATGTTCAAGGCTTGTGATTATCTTCTAACTGATATAGCACTTTTTATAAATTCGTGAGTTGATACTATGATTGTGAGTTGGTTGACATTCAGCATAATTTCGAAAAGAACTTGCTTCGCGTGCGTTGGAATTCGTCTGATTCTTTGTTTGCTGCCGGTTCCGCTGACCGTTATGTCTACGTATGGTGTATGAAAACTAGTCGGCTCTTGTATAGATTACCAGGGCATAATGGATCAGTTAATGAGGTTAGAGTTTCGGAAAATTTAGGAGATGTGTGAATTTTGGAAGGATAGACTTTATCCAAGGTACTCTACTTACGTTTATTTTTCTTGCTTGCAGGTTTGTTTCCATCCTTACGAGCCTATTGTTGCCTCTTGCAGCTCTGATAAAACGATTTACATGGGAGAGTTAGAAACAATGGATTAGCAATTATTAGGCTAAGTGAAACGTATTTATATTGTGGCTAAGCGCTTATCTGAAAGCATTTTGATAGCCTTTTTAAAAGGTCAAAGCAAACTTCATTCCTACCTCATTCTTATTTTCAAACACATCTACAATTGAAATTGTCTCGTTAGTTGCTTATAGATGCTACTATAGGTAGCGAATAAACTTGCAATATAAGTTGCTATCATTGAGGTTTTTGTTAATTAATCTTGAGTTGTATTGCAGTTTGCGAAAGTTTCAGAGAGGCGGTAGTTATTTTTAATTTTAATCATTAAGAAAATGTTCTTTTTAAAAAGTTCCGCTTAAAAAGTGCTGATCAAAATGTTGCAATAGCTTCACTCTCTGCTGTACTTATAAATCTCTGCAATATTAAAAGGTTGGAAACACACAAAAGAGGATGGAGATGGCATATTTAGATGTAATAGCTCGTAATTACTTCTGCTTCTTAGTTGGATTTTTTATTCAAATTTTTGGCTGTACGAATCAAGAAAAATTGTTTTTGTTGGCTATCAATTTTTCTGCAGAGGTAACATTCCTATAGGGAGAACGTACTTTTGCGAAAAGTCAAAGATGGGATCAGAGCACACTAATGAATAAAAATATTTTCAAAACTATTATAAGCACCATGCTTAGAATCATAGAATTCCTTGTAGGTACGGAAATTGCAAATACCACGATTTAGTAGGCCATAAAATGCATGCGCAATTTTATACTAAAAAAACTTGGTATTCCAGCAATTCTTAAACGTCGGTCATATGCTGCTTTGCAAGGCCAGTATACTCATTCCTTTTTCCTTATTGAGAACTTCCTAGTAAGGCAATTGAGAGTGAACGCATACCTATACATAAAATCGTTTGTTGGAGTTCTTCGTTATTCTATACCGTCGTAACATGGCTGCAGCGTGACGTTGATCATGAGCTAGCACTAAATCAGAAGAGGTAAAATTTGAATATTTGTACAAAAGGATATTAAATCATTAAGTGAAGAATGTAGCGATATAGTCGAAAATATTCAATAAAAGACAAGTAATTTTATATTGTGATGATTTACGTTAGAAGAACTTCATTTTTCTTTGGGATAACATCCGTGATATTGTTAAAATAAAGTCATTAAATAGACGCTATAAAACTTAAAATGATCTTCTGCAGGGCTTCTTTTTCGTTTGTCGTGTTGCCGGATTGGGTTACTTCTAAAATAATTGAATGCATAACGCCATATGAATTAACGCAATTTCGCATATTATCAAAGAGAAAGCGAATATTAGGGAATGCAGATATACGTATTTCACAGGATTGAAACGGGCACTTGGAATATTTTTGGGAGAATCCTGTAACAATGAAATAATCTGGCATTTTGATGACTTTTTGTTGGTAGCACATTCATAACTACCTCTTCAACTGTAAAATGCTGAGAATTAAAAAAAGGTCTTCAGTATCGAAATGTGCTCCACTAGTCATGCAGATTTAAAGAAAAAAACGCACACTTTTAAAAGAGCGACCTTAATAGGGCACGCGGAAATTAGAGTTTGTTAGATATGATTCATAGAAAGCGGTGATTCTCAAATTATTAGGCATTGATACATTGTTCAAATCACAGCAAGGTTGCAAGAAATACCATTTTTTTCAATTCTACACCCAAAGTAGAGAGAATTTTTAGAATCTAGATCGTACTTAAAGCCTTTCACATACTTAGGAAAAATATTCTGAAAACAAGGTTGAAGAAAGCATTCCACAAGTCAACTATCCTCTAAAAAAAGCCTTTACAAGTAAACACAAGTTTAAAGGGATTGATGAGGGAGTAGAATAAACAGATTTGATCAATTCCCCGAATCAGCGCAAGAAATATGAAAAGGTATGCCATACAATAGGAGCTACAAATTTTACAAATACGCAATTTCGATGAAAAGATGATCTTGTTCATATAAAAAATTATTATCATATCAGTTTCTTTGCTCGGAAAAAGTTTCGAAAGTATAATGCTTGTATAAGCGTGGCAGAAATCATAACAAAGATACTGAAAACCGCGAACACTATGACGAGGGTGCTTGTTGAATCTATAGACTTTCGTAATATTGCTTCGTGATTGTGCAAAGCCATCAAGTTGTTTTTATAATCACTAAGCCTATCCATAGACTCCTTCACTAGTAGGTCCAGTTGGGAAAGGTGCTCTGTTTTAACAGCTTGAGAGTAGTCATTTGCTTCCATTCCCCAGCGAATATGCAAGTTGACTGCGATGAGAGAGGGCGAGTTTCCAATACAAAAATCGTAGGTTCCTGTAACCTCAGTAATGAAAGAACTCTGATATTGTTTATCATTCCTTCCAACATATGCTTCCTTGAGTATATATTTATTTTCTGAGTAGAGACTGTAAAATTTTTCTCCACCTGTTCCTCGGTTGTCTCGTCCATCAGTAGCGATTCCGATATCGAAAGTCCCTGTAGAAGTAGCGTTAATCAAGACCAGAACATCCTTTGGCAATTGGTCGTGTACACATCTTTGTTGCCCTGGCCGTAATATTACAGTCAAATTAAAAGCATCAATGCTAGTAAGCAGAAATGATGATGCAACCATTAAAACAAAAACGGACAAAATAAATCCATACTTTTTCAATTTTCTTTCTCGTGCAATCATTTTTGAAACACTGGCAAAATCAGAAGGAAATAAAACGGAATTCTACACCTATTATTACAAGGAGGAAGGCGTTTAACAGAGAATTCAAGGAGGATTCCTACCACTGCTATGCAGCACCAAAACCTTGCGCAATACTGTGCTATCGAGGTTTTGTCACCATAAACAAAGCAAATGGGTCTGTGAAAGAGATACTGGCAATCGGCGAGAGAACTGTGTATAAGTTCATGTCGCCCATGAATATAAATTCAGAATTGTATAGACGCTTGGGATGACATTAAGCTGCATTTCGAAAACTTAATTCGCTCCCTCTTGAATTTCCTCAGCTCTTTACCGCACATGTTCGCTCGCCTATCACCCACGCGCTTTGTCGAACCCAATGTGAGATGAATGTAATTACCGTGCATTCGTAATTCCAGCCCCGTCTCCTTTTTTATGTATGCTCATAATAAATTGCCGATTGTTGCAGAAATATTCAAAATAACAAGTGATATTGATAGGAGATGATGCTTCATCACATTTATTTAGGATTTAATCGAAAAATGTGAAATGTTTTGCTGCGTAATCGGGAATTGCATAACAGCAATTTTGCGAAAACCAGTACAGGCAAGGAAAGCATTTAAACTTTAATTCCTGCACTGAAAATCGAAGTGTACTGTCAATCTTCACTACCATCAATTGGAGCATATGCTTAAAGAAGTATTTATGGTACATGACGAAGCAAAAAATGTATATGAAATGCAAATTATTTGCTTCAAACTAAATTTAAAAATATAATCGAAAGTGTTCTAAACGAGGTTATTTTTGCGAATGAAATGTTAGCTCATTAGACACGTTTCGCTAACCCAATGTTGTTCGATGTCAGCTAGTTGTTTTATGAATATTTTATGCGATAGGAAAAGTACTTGCGCTGCAATTACCTTGTTCGGAGGAAAACATACTATGATTCTTCTTGTTAAAAAACGAAGAACAAAAAAGGGAAAAATTCATTCTAAGATTCTAAATGTCATCTACGTGACATGAAAAGAGCTTGAAAGTATAACTTAACTTAACCTTGATACTCCTACGCCCTGCTTAACTTACTTGGGGGAACGCTGCATGCAAGGTGTTGGTGATATATGGATTGGGACTAGGTTGATGGAATGAATGCCTGCTAAGTTAATGTTGCAAAAGGTCGCAGGCGCTAACGGTTACGCTACGTTGAAATGGGCTATTCACGGTCAACTTTCCAAATGAAATGTGAACGGCGATTAGGGAAAATGAACATCAACAAAAATGTTATAACTAACATACGCACTTTGTACCCTACTCGCCACCACCTTTGTTACAGTGTGAAACTCCTCTCAGAATATAAAACTTAGTAGCACTATCGAAAGGACATTTGCCCCTTCATATAAAATATCGCTTACTACCTTTGATGTAATCAGGTGACTATGTTTTGATTTTCCATTCATGAATTAATGATTTCAGTTGTTAATTTAGATGAGCGTGTCGTAGAATAAACTAGTCTAGTTCTATAGATTTCACTGTAACGAGGCAAAGTAGGCACGCTATAATTCCACAGTCAGGAACCTGTGTACTTGTTCTGATAAAAAAGAAAATGTGTGTAATATACGCACGATTTCCCTACACGATAAAACCACCTCGCAAGTAAACCTACACACGTTGTACAGCAAAGAATTGTTTAGTTTAAGTTTATCTTAAGTTTTTTGTTTAGTTCTTGTCGTTACGACAGACCCAGAGAGAGAGGTGAATAATATGTCAGACCCACAGGTTGACTACACATTAGTTGTGAAGGTGAATAGAGGTCTTGAACGAAGATCGAGTCTGGGCTTCGACGCCCTTAAGTTACGAGTTTGTTATTAGCAAGACCACTCAGAGGTTGATGAGCTTAGTTGCTCTAGCTTTTCGTTACTCTTACTCTATTTTCTATAGAAGGTTATTAAAGATTAAACGAATGAACCTAGTGAGATTTATTTATAGAAATAAGTATATTCACGCTCTCAAACAAACAATAGTTTAATAGCGTAGGAAATCGAATTACCGCGCTATTGGTTACTATATATTAACTAGCCAGAGTCGATAGACCTCGACTGGAAAATCTGAAGTAATACAAATTCACTAGATTACAGTCATCGGTGGTTTTTATTGCTGTAATAACTTGTGATACTCGGTGCTGAAACCGTGTACTTTCTTCAATTCATGTGAAATATCGAATACATCCTACGCATCCTGCGTGTAATAATTATAGGATTGCATTGAAGTAATAATTAATTTAAGTATAATATTGTACTTTGATTGTAGTGAAATAACATAATTATAGAATTGTATTTTTAGTGGATTGAAGTAGCATAATTATAGCATTGTATTTTGATTGTATGATTGTAGTGATTAGTTTTCAATTCCTTGTTTGAATTAAACGTCAGAAATCCACTGTGAATTAATGTATAAATAAGTAACTACCCCGTAATAGGTTTTTCAAACAAAAATGAGTTAAGGGCGAATTGGTAAGAATAATGTTTGAGTGAACACGAATACATCCGACACTCGATTAGCGACCGATAATCAATAAAACCTCAATGAGAGTAAACAAGGGATGAAGGGGAGTGTGAAATTGAAGATTTATTGAGACCTTCGATGTTGTAAAGATATAGCGTATTTGTATAAATAAGCTTCTATGATAGATTTAGAGTTAATTTTACGTGACGCAGTAGCTAAGTGAATATAAAAGAACTTACTACAAGAACCAACCGATAATAATACAATATTATTGAGAAATATATATATCGAAGATAATCAAGCAAGGGAAATATTCAGCTTGTTATTTATATTGCGAAGATAAGTTATAGCAAAATTGTCAACGTAAAGAGATGTACCTTCCTAATCAAGCATTAAGAAAAACAGCCGGAAAAAAAGGTTAACAAAAAAGATGGACTCTCCCTCCAGTTCCGATTCTGTATTTACTTTCATCGGTTATATGTTACGTCTACTCGTTGTAGTTCGTCAGGCATCGGGTGTATTCGCGTGCACTCTGACGCAGGCCTAGTCGACTCGCTCTCTATGCCCAATAACAATTGGGCCATTAACTCGATTTATACTTCAACTAATTCCTTTCCAAGCAACTCCTTAGTTCGTACGTACTTATCATAAATATAAGTGACTATTTAATTCCTAACAAACCTTTCATAGATATAAGTAACTATTAAATTCCTGTGTACATATCATAAATATTGTATCATTCCTATACCTAGGCAACTTAAGTATACTACAATTATTTACTTGCTACAGTGAGTGAAGTTTTAAGGACCTGGATGAGTCAGTCTTTCTTTATTTTTCTTTCAGGTTAGTTTTTTATATCGTCATCCGGTTTTCTATTTTATGACTACTTTCTTAATTTGGGCTGTTACTACAGACGAGTATTCTTTAGTTAGTAGCACCGACATTCATCTATAAACATTTTTCTATTAACTTCTCGTTACTATTTCTATTGAGATTAAGTTCTGAATACTTAAAATTAGCATTATAGCTACGTCAAATCATCTTACAGCTGAATAATCAACATAACATTACATTTTCACTAATACATTTTTACACCTCGCATCGAAAATGAGTGAAAAATATATAGCTACTGTGTTTCTTTGGTCTCAAACATTGCATGTCGTATTCATGAGAAAAGAAGACTGCACCTCTCCCTTGGTGTACTACAAGAATTAAACTATCGAAATCTTGTGCAAGACATTACAGGTATATCTGATTATGCGAAGAAAAAGACAAGCTACATCTGTTTCTTGAAGTATGAAAATGCTTTAAATGGAAAAAATTAAAGAATACAAAAGCCTTCAAAAAAGCTATCTTTCAAGCAGCAGCGGAATAGTAAAAATTAAACTGAAGTTAATATCTTTCCGTACATCTAATTCAATTAGTCTATTTGATTCCCTAAAATTATCGCAACTCTGTTGCTGCCGTTGTTGTAATTTTATTTATTTATCCGCGCTATTGCCAGATCAGGTAAGATTTGAAAAACTTATGGTTATTATTTGTTAAATAAAGTACTGTTCATCAAACTTGCCTGCTACTCTAGACAAATGTTGATTTTAGTAGTGCATGCAATATACAAGCCCGGAAATAAGTGATTATTTTTCATTAATGACGTTTATTTTCTATTTTGATTAAGAGAAAAAGCATCTTTTTCACAGAAATAAGAGAAAATCCAGCTTTCTTTCAAGTTTCCAACTTAATCACTTAGCATAATCGAGTTTAACATAATTCTGCATGTCAATCCTTGTTTAAATGACGGTAAACGTGCCTTTTATTGATGCGGAATGCTGGGAAATTTGTCACGTTTCACCAATCGATTTTGCTCGATGTCGGCTAGTTATTTTATCAAATATTTTATGCGACAGAAAAGTACTTGAGCTTGCATATGTTTTATTATACAAAAGAAACTAACTCTATACTTCTTATCTGAACAAAAGAAATGTACATTTTGAAAATAGAACGTGAATGGACAAAATTCATTCTAAAGCTCTATCGCTCACCAATGAGAAAAAAATCAGAAATTATTACTTAACTTAGGTTTTCCTACGTCCTATCCTAACCTAACCTACTTGGGAGTATTGTTAAATGTAATGTGTTGGTGGTGTAGGTGTGGAAGTGGGTTAATGGAATGTATATTAATTAGCTTAATGGAATGTACATTAATTAGTTTAATGTTGTTACGAGTGGTGGGAGCTAAATGTTACGCTACGGTGAAATGGGTTATTCAAGTCAACTTTGAAGTGCAAGGTAATTAAGGAAATGAGCAATGACAAAAATATTATAAAAGAAATAAGCAATGTGTACCCTCATCGCCGCCATTGTTACAATAACAAAATTACGAAGTTATTCAATAGGTATTAAGCCTGTTAATTCTTAAGTATTCTATTAAGCCGGAGAAGATGTATATATCCCGCTTTTATCTTTTTATCTAAACAGTGGCCTTTTACTAAGAAAAAAGAAGATCTTTGTGATACGGTAAGTTATTGATTGATCTTGCTAAGAAAATCTACAAAGAAGAATCTAGAATTCCAGCTTAATCTTCCGTAACATTGAAGCCTCACCTATATTTGCAATCCATAGTAGACAAAATATTCCTCTTACTGATATTGAACCTAAATTTCAAAAGAGAATATTTCGAGCATGCATTTACAAATCTGTTGAAAGTTATCGTCACGCTATGAAAGAATCACCTTGCTTCATCGGAGAGGTGGCCTCAGGTATAGCCTCACCGTCCCGGAGTATTGCTTCTACTACTCCCAGCTAGCTGTAAACGGCGCTTCGTAAATGTTCTAAGAGGCGAAATAAGAGCATTTTTGAAGTAATTATCTTGCAAGAAAGGATTTTAATTGCAGGGACAATGTACCTGTGGTACCATAGCAGAGCGGAGTACCCTTTATTTTATTTTTATTTCATTATAGTTATTTTCCTCTATCGTAATTACCTTTTTAGTACACGGTTAGTATTCTTAAACCATAAATCAACAACCCAAAGTTTTCCCTCCAACTATATTGTAGCGGATGCTGTAATATACATGCGAAACGATTTAAGACTATCGGGCGGCGCAGCATCGTAGCAATCAAAAATACCGTACTTCCCCCTATGCTTTTCCCGCGATTGAGATGCACTAAATTTACTTCCTTGAAGAGGATAAAAAAAGTACTAATTAAAATTCAGTTTAAAAAATTCCATTCGTTTCTTGCAGCGTAGATAATGAAAGAATGCATAATTTTTTTTTTATCATCTCCACAGTCAGTAATATCAGCGTACAGTAAATTGTATTTTCATTTAAGGGATTATAGAAAACGCCATTCTTGCTAACTAAATAGAAGTAGACTATTTAACGTAATATTGCATAAAAGAATTATAATCAGCCGGAGTCAATAGAATACGACTTGCAGAGGGCGGCTAACTTTAGTAAAAATAGTTAACAGAAAATGGCACGTTTGCAGATAAAATTTAAAGATTTTCTTCGCTTATTATTTATGAAATTAGCAATATTTTACGAAAGAAATATTTATTAGCAGCTTTACTCTTACTTCAATTTAACAGTGCATTTATAGAAGTTGCTAATGGTTACAATATGAATAGTTTTATAGATGACATACACAAAGTTAATCAATGGGGTGGGGGTGTTCGTTCACATTCGCCGCTTCATTTACTAAAGTATTCACACACACCCAAGTCTGCGATTTCATTCACGCTACCTCACCCAACTTCTTACGCTGATAATTAGTAACTATTCCGTCCAATTAGATTTAGTGTCACTTTTTCTGTAGCTGCCACAATTACTCTTTAATTAGCTCAAAAAATATAAAATCGATCAGCCTGTACTGGGAGGCGGCCGCCGAACCATACTATTTGAATTACACCGCCGTAATCCCTTAATTTTAAAATCCGTGCATAACTACGGTTGGAACGCAAAAAACAGTGAAACTGTACACAACGCAAATGAATATTCTTCCTTTAAAATGGCTTTTGTAGCCCTCTAGCAAAGGCTGTTTTATTTTAAGTGCTGATCTTTCTATGCGGAGGTCTCCTCTTTTTTTATTCGTTCTCGAGCGTGTTACTTGTAACATGAACGATAAAGGCGGAGCACTTATTTTGTATGCTTTCGTATGTAGATGCGCATTATTTGGTGATTCGTTATCTTTATTATATTTTGCTGTTCCTTTTCTTCAGAAAACTAGAATTTGGGAAATGTTTAAGGATCTTTCACATGGAGTAATGTACCAAAGTGGTGGCTTAACTCTTAAGATATCTTTTTCGGTGAAATAGTGGAAATTTGGTTGAATAAGCATGCGTAAGAGGACTACGTTACGCAGCATATATTGTTGGAAGAGTTCCTATACGTGCTTTTTTCTTTCTCATCTAATGTATGCGAAAGCGTCTTTTTAAGACAATGCAACATGACGATCATTCGGATGGAGAGATGAAGATGTCAAAAATAAACGTATTCACAAAATTTTTGGTAGTTTGTGGTCCTTCAGGAGCTGGTAAAGGAACAATTTTACAACTACTCTTTGACCAGTTTCCTGGTTTCTTTCAATATTCAGTAAGCCATACGAGCAGAAAACCCCGCTCTGGGGAAATTCATGGGCAACAATATTATTTCGAGAGTAGAGACAAGCTTCTCTCGGATATAAGTAATGGATTATTTTTGGAGTATACTGAATATGCTGGTAGCATATATGGTACCAGCCTCCAAGAGCTTGAGCGTATTCACCAGTCTCAGAAAATTGGTATATTAGAGTTAGAAATGCAGGGAGTTAAGCAAATTAAGCTCACTGCATTAAGTACGCAGATGAAGTTTTTGTTTATCAAACCTCCTTGTTTCGATATTTTGAAGGAAAGATTGAAAGCTCGTGGTACCAATTCTGCCGAAGATATCGAGAACAGGATGATGGTTGCTCGCAATGAATTGCGTGAATCAGAGAACATAGAATTCGATTTTTATTTAACAAATGATAAGCTTGATGATTCTTATCGGCAAGTGCGAGAAGTTCTATTATCTTGGTTTCCGGCCCTTCGACTCTTTAAATAGTGAGTATAACGCTTTGGTGTAGCATCTTTCGTGGATGGTTTCTCCTTTCCTACCCGCTTTCATTGAGCCTGTAACAAATTTTTATTACACGAATATTGGTGATACTTTGCGTTATTAGCAGCTTTTAGTTGTGAGCTTTATTTGTTAGATTTAGTTACGCTGCAATGTTCGCTAAACTTAACCGTATGGACCTTTCCAAAAATAAGTTCTGATTTCAGCATAAAATCAGTTATTTCTATGTGTTCATACGGGATTGGGTTTGTAATTGGTAGTACAGAACATGAATATCTAATATCTATAGCAGTCATAGCAATGGAATAAAAACAATAAGTGCGCTGCATTGATTTATTTTATGGAACAGAACGTATATGCTGATATAAGCACGAATTTTAGAAAGAGTGCTGATGATGCGTGGTCATGCTTAGAAATGGTACAGCTCTGACCTGTGTATGTTTTGCTTGCATTCAAGTTTGGGGTAGAGTCACTATTAAACCGATTTTTTGACGAATGAGGGAGATCTCACTTTTAATCGTTTATACTCTTTTCATTGCTTATAATTAGCGGTAAAAATATTGTATTCAATTGATTGTGGTGTCATGAAAAGAATGGGATTACTTGAATATAATCGTGTCAGGAAACGCGCTGCGTGTGCGTTTGAATATTTGAAAGCTGATCGCATGAAAGAATTGTTGCCCTTGCGTAACAGAGTTGCGCGAACGTTTTTTATTTGTTTCTGAATAAACTAAATCTATACAAGTAGGCGATGCATACCAGATATCGTGCAACCGTTAAAAGTGTGATGAAATGCATTTTCCTAAAAGATTTAACCACTTTTCGATGTTTTTGTAAATTGTTGCCCCTACTTAAGAGTACACTCGGGTCATATATAAATTACTGGTTATGAATATAGTCTAGTGACTGATGTAACCATTCAGTGTATTGCTTTGTAGTCGACCTTGTTATTCGGTGGTTGCAAATCTAGCGGTCTTTGTAATTTTTGAGATTGCATGCGCAATTTTCTTTCAGAGAAATTCACAAACTATTGTCTTAAATTGAATTTGATTCAACGCATAAAGTAGGTAGAGGGAAGCGCATTCCATTTTATACCATGGATCCGCAATATAAAATTAGCAGAGCAAAGACAATTTATACTGTATGCCAAAAAAATAGTCATGAATTTCCAGCTAGTTGTAAAAAGATTGGTATTCTTCATTAGGAGATTGCAGCATATAGATTGAGATTATGCATAAAATGTTTATTGTGCTTTCGGGAGTAAGCTTATATCTCGCTGGGTACCGCTATTGTAAGCCATGTGCTCTACTAGATAAATACAAGCAGCAATATGATAGTCATGCTTGCCGTGATAAAGATTCTTTATTTGATGCGCATCTTTAGCAAAGTCTCTTCTTTTCAAACAATTTTAACAGGATCACGCAGTGCATTTAAAAAATGTTTCTGCTCTTGAAATGGCTACTAGTATTTACTCATAAAAGCTAGCAAAAAAGATTTGAAAAAAAGCAAATATTCCACTCATCATAATTCCAAATAGTTTGTTTTTATACATAATAGGCAGAAATTGAGAATGAAAAGAATGGCATGTATCGGAATGCCAAATCACACGTTTTAAAATATAGAATTGTATAAAATCATTTTCCTGAGTTTTCCATGGGATAAGAAAGCCACTGTGCAAGTACCATATTAATACTAAATGCTTAACAGTTGCAGAAAACGATGCTTTGTATCATTCGTACCACATTAACTCAGTAATAGGTGAACTCCCTATTTGTCTCTCACCTTTGAAGAGCTTTATATGCTCATTCAAAAATGACTTCTAGAAATGTCTAAAAAATCATAAAACCAACAGCCAATGGGTTTTAACTACTTATGCTCAATAGTTAAAACCATATACAAATCAAAATCACTCTTATCTCATTTGTACTGACAGGTAAATTGGCGTAACTGTAAGAATGGATCAAACTTAAGGAATCAGACATCTTTTGCTATTTATGAACTTATACCTATAAAGTTTCATAATTTGTAGCAAGTACGTCTTTCGAAAACAAAAGATTGCAAGGGTGGAATAATCAGATTTTTCATTTCTTCCAATTAAAATCCAATGTAGCAACGGGACTTTCAAATTCGCCAAATAATCGTGTTTCTTCCTGTCTCAACTGTAGTAAAAAGTAAGGAGAAAATTGAGGTACGACTTTATATTGCTATAAATAAAGCTGCTTACTTATGCAAAAAAATAAAAAGATCACCTCATCAAAAGGGGTACTTTTTTGCAACAAACTTGAAAATTTAACAAATAAGAGCAAAGCATGTAGGAATGGAAAGAAGAAAACAAATAAGGGGAAGATGAAAAAACCAACGCGCTCATTTTCTTCAAAATAAATTTTCGTAAAATATAAAGTTTCTAATAAATGAAGCAACGCCTTCAACTAAAAAATTGCTCGTATTAACTAGACGCTTCTTAGCGAAGCTTTAAAAAGTACTTCTCTCTTCGATATACTATTTCATATAGAATTCGTATGTTTTACTAAACTCACAAATTTATACATCAACAAAAATCAAAAACTGAAATAACCAATTCGTCCAGACAATTTTAAACGAGTCACATTGTGTTGCTAACCTTTTCCTGCTGCATTTCAAAAAAATTCCGCATCAGCACCAACAACTTATATATGCTGAAAACAAAGCAAGTTGATACAGAGACCACTAAAAACTGTTGACAATGCCTGAAAAATCTGTAGCATACGAGAATATCCAGAATGAATATAAAATTAATTTAAAGCTAAAAAGAATTTTCAAAAAACAAATTACAGACCGATTACGAAACCGGGATAGTACAAAATTTCCCAGGGCTGCTTCTCTCAACGGGAGGTCAGCAAGTCTCAATGAAAATAGCCTCCTGTACCAGCACGCGCATGTAATTAAAAAGCAATGTACAAGAAAGAGATGCTCGGGTATAAGCATATCCAATATACAAAAAAAGAAAGAAAAATCTTATTCACCTACTGTCGAGAAAAGACTCGTGTTTGACCAGGTATCAGATTCCAAGGCAACGCCCCCAAATTGATCAATGAAAGAAAAGGTTTTCTTACACTAACCGATTCTATAAAATGCCAAGTACACAAAAAAATAAATAAAAACCTAAGCAAGTACGAACGATCAACAGTGTTTCAGAATTCACAAGGACAAAAATAAATAAGTGGCGAAATATACACAAAAGCAAATTAAACATCATCGTTAAAAAGGAGGGCTTATCCCAAAAACAAAGAAAAACTTTTTCAAATTACACATTGTACTGCCCATCTTTCTGAACCAACGTCACCTTCAGTAGGCACTTTACAGGATTAGCATACCATTCCAACTAATAGACTGCTTCTTCGCCCCTGATGCTGTAAGTTTTAGAGTATAGCCGCTCAGAAGTTTCTTAAATCTATTGTTGCATAAAGAGCATAAGCCTTTATCTATTTCAAATCCATCGTAATTTTTCATTTTCTCTGAAAAGAACATATTTCGAAATGCAAAGCAACATGAATGAAACGGGCGGTACACGGTTTTTTTGGGCGGAAAAGTTAAAACACCATTGCTAGCATTTCCAAGATAATTATCCTTGCATCGACGGGGATACCATCGCGACGTTTCACAAAATAGATTTGGTATAAAGCTTGACTCATATTCCAAATACTTGACGGGCAGGAGCACTCCACAGATTCGAGCAAAACGAAATGATGGAAAAGACAGAATAAGCAAAAAGAAAAGAGCGTGCGAAATGGGTAGAAAAGAGTACAACCTAATTCTAAGGAGCGTCATATTCGCACATAGAAAAAAGAAACCTTAAAGGAAGAAGCGAAAGAATGTCTTCTAATCTGAACAGATAAGAAATTGAAGGATAAAACGTATACCCATCCAGTCCATATACCATACGTTCTCTATACCCATCTCTCTTTTGTGCTGTATGGATGTGGGCTTCTAAGTTACATAAGAAGAGATTCAACGACTGTGCTTGAACAGGATCATTTCTATAGTGATTTCATTTGTTCAGCAACACAGCCGATGACAACTCCTTAAGCTGCGATGAAGATACAGACACTCTTCCCAAAAGGAATTTGGCTCTTAGTATCCGTTTTGCGGTAACAAAGCAGCCTTGATGAATTACACTGACTTCCGGGTTTAGTGGCGGGAATGAGTGATTCTGAGCAGTTTCGATATTATATAAAATTGTAATGAAATGTCTTCAAAAAAAATTAGCGAGGCTTGCAGTTATTAAAAGTGCTAATATATATAGCTTACTCAAACACAATCATAAAAGAATTTAAAAATAAGCGTGTGAAGTTGAAAATTGGAGAAAAGTGTTTTTATTATTGGAAAATCGATGATTCCAGTACTCAATTGAGAAAAAATCTGCTTTATTCCGTGCGATTCCTCAATCTATATAGAAGTGTAATACTGGGTCTATCTTTTTGTACGGGGATGAAGTGTTTGTGAATTTTCTTGTTTGCTGTAACAAGTCCCTTGTAGCTAGTATTTTTTTAATGCGCGAAAGACTATTCGTAACAATACGCTATTCGACCAAGCATGAGAATCTTAGCTGTGTTGACGTGCAACCGAGTGCTCCCATTGAAGTAGCTTTTTATCATCTGTTAAGGAGCGTTTCCTGATGAATTTAGTTCATTGCAGTTAGGGCGTAATATTAAATCTTTGCCGTCTATTATCATCATTGTAGTATCTTTGTGGAAGTTCAGTGAGGTCGCGAAGTTATGACGTGCTGTAACTACAAGTCGGGTGCCTTTTTGTAGGATTTACGAGTAGATATATGCATGTTGCTCATTGCTGCCGCCAATACTTGCGTGCGTACACAATTTTAGGAAGAGTTATGCATAGGATTAGTAATTGTTGCTTTTTCTGCTTCCTTTGTTTTTCATTTGTTTTAATAAAGATCTACCGTTTTGCTTATAATTCATGGTAAAGCGCTTTAGGGACTTGATATGTGTATTTTACTGTTGTATATTTCTGCTTTGTGGAATGTAGGTTATTTTAACCTAGGGTAATTGTTGTATGACTCTTTACCCGTTGTTAGAGTTGTAAATGCGTGAAACAGATTACATTTTCAGCCTTACGTCAGCTAGGATAATGAAGCAAAATGTTTCACAAATCTTTTAGTAGCGACGAGATTCTTAGATGCCTTATCTTACCTCAGTCATTATGTTTGAATCAGGGGCGACAAGATTATTGAGAATCCAGCAGATCAGTTGATTGACAGCTACAAAAGCAGAATGAAAAAGGATACTATAGAAATGGATACAATGGGGATTATAAAGTAGTCGCAGTCGCATATGACGAATAGCAAATCCCAAATGATCTAAAAATCACCGAATACAACTACCCTTATATTAAAAACTAAATGTCAAATCTACAAGAGTAGCAACGTATCTTATATAGCACGCTGGAAAGTCAAGCAAACGCATTAGCGTCTCCGCTATTACTAGATCTGGAAACCAATTGTAACCATGTATCTCGGTACAATTTGCAATGAAAATTGCATTTGCATTATTTTCCGACGCTTTTATTTTTGTCCGGCGTTTGTGGAATTTTTCAAAGTGAAAAATTTTATATTTGGAAAATATGAGGATTAGGTAGTAAATCTATAAAATGAATAGCCCTTAAGCCGTAAAAATGGTGGTGATCAGGGTAGAAATTGCATATTCTATTTGTAACATTTTTGCCGATGCTCATTTTTCCTAATCGCATTTCACTCAAAAGCTGGCTTTGAATAACGCACGCTACCGCAGCGTAACAATTAGCTCCGTGACCTTTTGACAACACGAACATAATTAGCATACATTCCACTTCCACGCTTACACCATCAACACAACATTTAGCGTTTCCCCCAAGTAGGTTAGGTTAGACTAGAACGTAGGAATACCTAAGTTAAGTTATATTTTCAAATTTTTTTCACACTGCGTAGATAATAGTTGGAATCATAGAATGAATTTATTCATTTCTTTCCAATTTCTAAACTTACAATTCTTCGCTTATGAATAAGAAGCATAGAGCAATATTTTCCTCTTAGCAAGGCAATTGCAACTCAAGTACTTTCTCCTACCGCATAAAGGTTTGATAAAATATCTAGCCGACATCGAGCAGCATCGATTTTCAAAACATGACTAATTAACTATCATTCCACATACTAATAAAGCCAAGTTTACAAAAACCATAGCTGCATTTTTCAGCGCCAAATTTATGGCTAGGCACATAATAATATTGTATGTATTTCGGCATATAATTTACTGAAAACGTGCTATGACCTTAGCATGACATAACTTATAAAGAGTATCACAGCAAAAATGCACTGAGAAAAAATAAATTTCTACGGTGCTAGGAAGTGCTTAGTGAGCAATCAAGTTGTGAATAGGTGACTCAATTTATTTTTCTAGTTACATATTTGTGATACAGGGTATTATGGTTTGAGAATGTTAGAAGCATCAGAAAAGGCTTTTTTGTTGTTTCAACATGCGTAAGTTCATTGAAAGTCTACGTAACGAAAATGTTAATAAAGAAACAATGTGGCGTTAGTATTTTTTGGTGTCAATTTTATGTTGTAAATGTAGTGCAGCTAATTTAAAATTGCTTAGAAAATTTCTGGCAGAGCAAAGTAATAGTTTTACCGGAGAATATATGGAGCACGTAATCCAAGATAAGTAAGACGTAGATCATATCGAAACGGCAAACCAGTTCAATACTAGTATTCAAGACAGCACCCGAATGAGAAACATGATATGAAATAGCCAATCACAAGTAGGAGAGTGCGGTAATTATGCTTTTTTTCGCTTTCTATAGCGTAGATAAAGTAAATGTATGAATTGTCCTTTCCTTTAATCGTTGTAAAAGCCTATTTTTTCTTCTTATAAAGAAAAAAAATGTATGAATGCTCAACTTGTTAATTCCTTATAAGCATCTAGTTAAATATTTCTACTAAACAACGAATAGGAAAACTAACCGGCCGGAGTCGATCAATACTGACTTGCAGAGCGCGGCTATTTTTAGAGTAATACACCAAAACAATTGTCATGTTTACAGTCATGCATTAATGCGAAATCTTATAAGAGAGGCACAAAATTTGAGGAAAGAAGAATGAGATAAACTTTCAAGAAAGCAAAACGGTACTATACTATAATAATAACTAAAAGCAGTCGCGTGGCACCTTTCCGCATTAACCATTCTCATTGTATTTCGGTAGCGATAGTGACGGCGTTTATTTGTGCATCTTCCCCACAACCTGTTGCGTCCATATTATTTCCTAGCACGCACCTTTTCATATACTTACATGTGGAATGCGAACTAGCAGAGTTTAGGCAACTTGCTCGAACAGAAATATCATATGCACCATGGACAGTGGTGAAAGACAAAGCATAATTGCCTACGAGACATACTTATCTGCATATTGTCGACAAGGGCTATGAAAATAGTAGAAGTGTAGTTTTTCCTTTTATGGAGTGTGTGTAATTGTAAAAAAGAGAAAATTAGTTTTGCATGTATATATACAAATTTTTCTTGAGTAAGTTGACACTTGCAATTAACAAATTAGTCTTAGTAAGTTTCAAAAGAGTGATTCTTCTAACTCAAAGCAAAATATTCTCCTATTTTTATGTCCTATTTTTCCGTCGGATATAAAATACTCAGAAAACGCAGAAAATGTTTGGAATGCTGCTCGCTTATTTTTATAATACATTATCTCTTCTTCTGTTTTGCAGCAAGAATACATTCGCTAAATTTGTTCTCCGTTAGACTAGATTAGTCTTTTCTGAATACACACAAAACGTACATGATGCCGCATAGTGACTAGTGGAACTCAAAAGTTAACCAATTCTTTACTTGGAGGCACGGAGTAGCTAAGCCGTAATTTACCACAAACATAGCAATTGTTTACGGTTGCCATTTGTTGTAACAGTGGTACCTCAGCAGAGCGGAGTACCCTTTATTTTATTTTTATTTCATTATAGTTATTTTCCTCTATCGTAATTACCTTTTTAGTACACGGTTAGTATTCTTAAACCATAAATCAACAACCCAAAGTTTTCCCTCCAAATATATTGTAGCGGATGCTGTAACATACATGCGAAACGATTTAAGACTATCGAGCGGCGCAGCATCGTAGCAATCGAAAATACCGTACTTCCCCCTATGCTTTTCCCGCGATTGAGATGCACTAAATTTACTTCCTTGAAGAGGATAAAAAAAGTACTAATTAAAATTCAGATTATTGTAATCAGGCGATCAGTGACCTGATCTGTCAACTGTAAGTTAATGATTTACTAATCATAAATTTACGATCCTGTTTAATTAACTTATTTACTCCGTATTTGTCGAATATATTTGAAGCTGTTTATTTCTTTCTTTATGAGATAAGCATAGGTTTTCGTTATTCACTAAGTTTCTACACTGCGTGCTCTCGAAGGACAAATTCAACTCACTCATCAATTCCCACTTTAGCTTACTGGTTACCTTTCACGTATTCTTTAATACGTCAGACGTGCCTTGCGTATCGAATGAAGTAGTATATATGACTGATCATACATCTCGTCAACCTGCTGAAAAAGGGAGCAAAACGTTTTATTCATGCGCCAGCATGACTACAGTATGAATTGCACGTGCTCTCGAAGTTATATTCTAATTTCATTAACAAAGATTCTCTCATACTTTGCTTACACTGTAGAAATTTACCTCGCGCTAAGAAATAGAAAATTTACGACTTTTAAGGAACCACTCTTCAAAGTAACAAAATAGCAAAATAAGAACTTAGCAGCAACTGAGACAACTCATTCTCTGTCTTGCGAGTACTCTAACTCATGCATGGAGTAGAGTTAGTTATTTTACAAAAGTTATTGCTGCTCGACTTTTTTCTGCTAGTTTAATTAGAATAATGCCGCTAGGCCGATTGGGCTTTTTTCCTTTTCAGCTTAATTTAATATTAGCAGCTAGGCCCATTTGCTACAATTATAATTTTCCGTTGTTTTTTGCAGCCAAGATGAATGAAGGCGTCAAAGGCTTTTCCTTTTCTTTTATCACCTCCGCAGTCAGTAATTATCAGCGTACAGTAAGTTTTATTTTCGTTTATGGGATTTGTTAACGTGACGTTTTCCGTGAGTTGCAGAGACTAGAATTAGACCCGTTCTACTGATCGGATTTATAGACTTCAGCTGATTATAGTTCTCTTGTGACGTAGGGTATTATATAGATTAATTCTACTTAGGGGTAAGGAGGGTAATTTCGTTAATTCGTACGATGAAATATAAAACTTATTCTACGCTAATAACTACTGTTTGCGGACCTAAGCAAGAAAATAGGGAAAATCATTCACTCCTTCATTCATCTCCGTTACAATAAAAAGAACTAAAAGAATAATATAATATCGCAGTTATTACAACTCCCTCATTTCCCTCCTCAAAGGTGTAAAAATAAGGGAAACATCGGGGAAAATAGTACCGTAATTTCGCTTGCCGCGATATTTCGACTCTATGAGGTCACATCGCTGAATGTGCACTGCGATACTTTGGGGGGAAACTGCGGATTGTTGGCTTAATTAGTTTAAGAAAAATAACTACGTAGTAAAAAGGTAGTTTCTATAAAGATAGAATAATTATAACAACATAAAATAATGAATTAAAATGGATGTCCCGCTCTGTGGTGGTACCTGCGACAGGATTAGGGAAAACGCCCTTCTTGCTAACTAAATAGGAGTAGACTATTTCACATCCTATAACATAAAAGAATTAATAATCAGCCGGAATCAATAGAATACAACTGGTAGAGCGCTGCTAACTTTGGTAGAAATAGTTTACAGGAAATAGTAACATTTATATTATGGTGATGATTGTAGTGAATAAGTTTCATAGAAGTTTAATTCCATGTTGTGACAATTTACTTAGTACGATTGAGAGAATTGTAAGCTTGTGTAATACGCAGTAATGTTGAAACAATGTAAGAGGAGAATGTAAGGGCGAATACATGAAGTAATAATAGACTAAGGACAAAGCGATTAGGATCGTAAATTGCGTATACGCAAGCACAACCGACGCGCGAGTATCGATTACTAAACTTAACCCCGGATGATAAGTGATTAAAGTGAGGGAGGAAGTTCTTCTCTAGTGATACGTTTTTATTGTCGTATAAATTTACCTGTTCTTGCTATGCGTTTATTATGTAAGTTTAATATATTCCCCTTTAGGTAGTTTAGGTAAGAAGACTAAGGAGTATCAACTCTCGCTTCAGGAATTCCTTTTATTAAGCATTTGGTCTTACATGCAATATCTTCTTTGCCTATTCCGCTACGCATGCAAATATTCTAACATCCAGCAGAACCGGCAAATAAAAATCATTGTTACAGGCATTCATTCACCCATATTCATGAAAAATCAAAAACACACTTTACTTGGTAGATGGATCAAGATATCACCTCAGATTACACAATCAGTACCAGACTTACATTGTCTCAAATATTTTGTTTTTACGTGCATTTATTAGGTCGTAACAATGAGTATTCTACAGTTAAGAGATTGCTTTTAGCATATATTCTCTGCAGCATTAACATAATCGACAATGTAACAAAATAATAATAATTGGAAAGTAGCAACTTACAGAAATGATTCCAGAGTTTCTAATAAGAAGAGGAATAATTTGCATATGTAGGAAAACTATTTCAATTTGGTCTTTTTTGCGAACCACACTTTATTGCAGATGCCTAGCAGGAGCTGCAAAAATCCTTTTTGTTAGCAAATTGCTGTCTGGTTACTTGCTTGAGACAATGGTCGAAGTATAGTGGAATAGAGCTGCTTTTTCTCTCGGTTCAAAAAGATATTCGTTCTATGAAGATGGCTTTGTTACACTCTGCGTTTGCATTTGGAATTAAAAATCTTCTCAAAACAAATTTCAAAGTGATTTCGATTTACGCACGTTAGTTTTCAACACTTTCTTTTGATGGTCCAAAGTTGGAGTGCAACCTCATTGCGTTGCCCTCATCCAATCCACCAACCACTTGTTTCACTGACCCTTACTTTGCGAAGCTGCTTCGCGCTGACCAAACAGTTCTAGTTACAGAAAATGTTGAATGCAAATGTTTGAATTACGAGCGAAAAACTTATTTTATTCCTCATTAAGAACACTTGAATGCCGCAGTTTCTCTATGCGATATCTCTAATTGACTTTAAAGTATTTGTCCGCTTTTCTTCTGTAGAATGTTCATGTCAAAGTATATCAATTCTGTGAGCTTGAATAATTGCGTTTTCTCCTTTTGTGCCATCCAGCTATATAAATTGTATTAGGTTGGTTTCTCTTACTAAATGAATTCTCATCTGAAGAAAGTATTTTAATTTGCCGCTTTTTCTCAACGGGGGAATATTTTTCGTGATGGCGATTTCTGTCACTTCTGCTAGGAAACCGTAAAAACGGTATTCAGCTTTTCTCGTCATGAGGGCTATCATATGATTTGAAATCCTTTTCAGATTGACTTGCATTTGTCGTCCTTGAAATTGTGTATGTCGTTTTTACTTAATTTATCTCAGCTGAATCCGGATTGTGTAATTTTGAAAAATATATTGCGAATCGTCTTGTACCATTACACATAAGATGACGCCCTTAAAGTTTTCTGTCGGGACAACAAATAAATTTTATGGTCTTAGCATTGATCATGAATCATCGGACGAAGACTGCGAGGAAAATGGAAGTAATCAGACGCAAAAAGTTGTACAGGACTTGCCTGATCGAATAGTGAGCGAAAGAGTTGTCAATGCTTCTGCTAATCTTGATGCCAGTAAAGGTGAGTACTGGGAATACGTATGTGACGCAAGTTTTTGCTGTTTTTTACTGCATGCTCTTAAAATTTTATGCTTGCTCTGTTAAGCAACTAATACTAGGAATATCTCGTGTATGTATTGCTATTCCATACCCTGGATTTTCCTATACCGAAGACAGTCATCTCACTAAAGAGAAACCATTTTTAGTTTTGAAATGTTTGGGAAAACTCTGTTGTCTGTAGAGTGGAATACCCTATATGTATTGTTTTGGTAGATGTATTAAATAGCTACGTATTTGTTCATGTTTTCGTTTGATTCACAAATTTAGTCTAGTAGACGAAGATTATAGTTTGCAATGTGAGTTGCTGTTAAATGTAATAGCAATTTTAAATGTATATAAACGCGTGGTTTATTTTAAGAAGTGATTCTTTCAATTTCAGATAATCATAAAAACGACCATTCGGATGAGAAGAATGATGGTACTATAACGAATTTCCAAAAACCGCGAAGTATCACGTCAAATGGAAAGTACGAACCTGTGCAAACTGCCTCTTCGAGCGGCTGCGATAATATTGGGGAAGAACTTAAATCATCCCGAGAAAGCGCACGCAGAGGTATGATTGTTAACTGTAGTGTGGCTGTCTTCTACTCCTCAAATGCTTTTTGGCGTATGCGTTACTCGTACTAGATTAGCCGTGATTATGTTGTTTTATAGCATTAGTAAATGTTTTTGGGATTTTTGTTGTTATCTTATTCAATTCAGGTAGAAATAGTCGTGGTGGAAGAAGTCGAGAATACAGCCGTTTGAGTGGAACAGGGCGTGGACGCGAAATGAAAAAGGATGGTGCTGGTCGTCACAATTGGGGGAGCAGCGACAAATATCCTGAAAATGTTAGCAATACTTATATGCTCTCTTCCTATAGTATGAAGAAATGCTGTTACCTAATTTTTAATGGACTGCTTTAGTCACTGTTTTGCATGCAATTGCGTCGGAATTATATGTTTGATTCAAGAATATTGTCTTGCTATCGTTAATTTTCATTCATTGTAGCATATTGAAAATGATCTGATGGCTACGCATGGAAATAGTGATGTATCTATCCAACGGAAAAGTCATTTGGATTTTTCTCAAGAAAAAACAAAACTTGAATCTCCCGTTGTGTCTGAAAATCTGGTGGAGAGTAATATGATTGATCTTGTAGCTTGGAAAATGCAGCAAGCAGCCAAAAGAGTGAATGCACCAGCTCCTGTAAGCAAATCGGCTGAGAATAATATTGATTTGATCAAGGAATTCGAGTCTGAAGGCTTCATCAGATACGTTAAAGAACAGAACATCAGCGATGGAATTCAAAAGGATTCTATTTATGCGGCAGCCGTGTCTGAAGAAAAAGAAAATCGCAAAAAAAAAACGGTAACGTTACTGTTGCATTTTCTGTGAGTAATTGATCTTCGAATGCGATTGTAGAGCAATCGTTTTAAGCTGTCTCATGTTGTACGTTGTAGGTGAATGCATATGAATACCTATATAAGGAGCAAGGTCATGTGGCATTATTTCCCAATCATCGAGGACGAGGACGACGAGGATTGCGTGGAAATCGTAGTGATCGTTTTGGGGAGGTCTGTTTAGTATTTGTGTTGTTTGAATTGTGCCTTAACTTTTTATTCCAGTCGCTATGATGAAATTTTTGACAAGCATATATCTGAAAGATTATGTGGACAAAAAAAATGTTGCTGAGCGATTTAATTTGATATTGAAAATGTGCGTGATATGAGAATATTTCAGTTTTTTTCGAAATCTTATTCAATGTAATGTATGTTTCGTGTCTTTATTTTTCATGAATTCAGTCAAAGCAATTTGAATACCCTGGCCGCGATGCCCCTGATTTGAAAGATTCGCGCGCTTTCCCCTCTCTTAATGAAACCAAGATCGTTATTTAAGATATTTTTATATGTTTTCATGCAAAACTGAAATATCCTCGTATGTCGTCAGCCGTGGATTCATTTTTGCTTTGCTATGTCATAATATGATACAGTTTGTTATTCCGGGCAGCTGAGCGTTTTTCTTCTTTTATTCTTTGGAGATTTGGTAAGAATACAGCTCTTTACACAGCGAGATGTGTTTATGACTTGTTTGATGGGCCCGTTTTGGTATTTGGTTTGGTTGAAATATTTTCTCAACAAGAATCTCTAGGCGCATTGAATGTTGAATTGCGAACAAAAACTTCATATATGATCCATCCTTTCTTTTGAGCGATGTTACTAATTGTGTCCGTTGATTTCGTAGCGTTATCCACGTTATCATTACTTTGTACTAGCTTTTTATTTTCGGTCTTTTCCACAGCTAGCTTAATATTGAATACTAATGATACTGTAAAGCATTCTTTCTACTTTTTCTCGTATTATTTGCTCAATTCTTGAAGATCATAGATTGGGGATTCGAAACTTTTAGCATTTTTTTTGAGATATTTTTGATGTGACCAACAAAATTTTTGCGATGAGCATCGTCGTGTAATTCACTGCTTTGGTTTGACTCAGCTTCTTCAAAAGACACATCGAGAAAATGAACGTTTTTTTGGTGTTTTGGGGGTTAGCATCGCTCTGCAAAATTTCTCAAAAATGAAAGTGCGCTCTGCATGAATATTGAAAGAACTAACCGAGTTAGACATTTAGCACTCCGCCTACCTAGTGTCTGAACGTGAGAATTCTGCGAAATCAGTTACTAAATGAAGGTTGCATGAGTCATGTAGCAGTAGCCAGACAGAAATCGCAGCCAAAATTTGGATTGAAATGGTAGCGATACCGAGAATGTAAGCCTCCTTTTGCTACTTTAAAGGAAAAAATGAACGCAAAAAGGAGCCGCTAGCGTCTGTCGAAAAAAGAATTAGGTTAGATTAAGCAATTTGATCAGCAGCGCACCCAATTAAGAAAAATTAAAAAAGAAATTATTGAGAAGGCTGGACATAGACAGGAAAGGAATATGCGAAAAGAAATTTGTATTTAGCTAGAATTAATTAGCCTTTTTGACGTAAGACTTTTCAGCCGAAACTAATTAATGTGAAAGTTCTAAAAATAGTATACTCCCTTCCTAAAAATTTCAATTCTGCGTATCAGTAGAAATCAAGGACAACGTCAACAGATTTTTTGTAGGCTTAGAATAATTGTACATCACTTAGGAGGGCAAAGAAAAAATGGAGGTAAGTGAGCATCTGCAGTAATGACTATCAAAATGTTTTGTCCTATTACATTTCCTTTTACGAATATATTGTATAATTCATTTAAAATATGTCGTATTTCCTGCAGAATGGCTCACGAGAGAACCAAAAAATAGCAGAAATTGCTAACAAGCATGATGATTTAAACAGGGATCAATGGAGCATTTCAAAAAATTCCTGTTACGACGTAAAACTTAACGATGAAAGGAACGTAGGCGCCTTGTCATGCGAAGGCATGGATACTCTTTTACTAGAGAATTACGCAGCAGGCGCAGATATAATTCAAAAATTCAGGCGTGACCAATTTTCCCTTCAGAAAAACCCCTTACGCTTCCTTATAAAACGATGGTCTCAAGAAATTCCAGTAGAACAACTGGATAATCAGGATATTTCACAAGATTCAAAGTACGTGTTAAAAATCATTACACACTTTTTAGTAAAAATTTAAAAGCTTTTTGTGCTACCCTATTACAGAAGCAAGCATACTCCTACAAAAAAAACCAACCTAATGCAGAAAATTCGAGACTTCGTCTCACCTCATCTGTTGGAGAAGCCAAGAGAAGTAATTGAACACTATGAGAAAAATGATATTGATACTCTTGAAGAACCAACGGTGAGATTTTCAGTTTAAGTGCAAAACGTGCTTTGCACTCACCACTGAATATGTATTTGAGGTTATATCTTTTAAATCCTTCATTAAATCAAATAATTCATTAGAAAAAAGCTTCCCACAAGCTACTATGAAGCATTTATATCACCATTGGAAGTTTAAGAGATTATGTTAACTTGATGATGTAAATATGGGAACTGCAAAAAAACATCAATTATCCTCATAAACATTCACAGCAAAGGCTGCGAGATATCAAGCTAAGCATGGTTGAAATAAGTGATTTCTCATGGTCACGGCAGCCCTCTTTCAATGCAATAAGCATTGACTCAACACTGAAATTGTTGCAGCAGCCAAAGTTTCCTACCATTTCTGAGGAAGCGTGTAAATCATTGAAACGAGTACAAGTGAGTTGTGCTCATTATCATTCATAATAAACTATGTTCTACCTGTTCGTAATTTCGCATTATTAATAAGTGAGAAAAGTCATGGAGTTGAAACCTATTTCATTAAAAATTAGACAACTGCAAGACGCTTATCTCAATCTCTTTCCGCCCCACCTCGCCTTCACACAAGCCGTAAGTCTTTTCCGTCTATATTTGCATTAAATTTTAGTATTATATCAGTTCGAAACTCATGAAAAGTGTTGAAATATACCGTGTGTGATTAAAAGCATTCATTCTAAAAATATACAGTATCATTGGAGAATGATGCCCTTGAAGAAACCGCATCCGATGCAAGTAGAGCAACATTAACGCAGGATAATGTAGACTTGTTTCTGGATTTATTGCAATTGAAGGAAAATTTTTCATCTTCCACATCTAGGGTGGCAGAAGCATCAAAATTTACAAGGATTGACAACTGCGTGAGAATTTTACTTATTTTAGGAATTTTGAGAATCAATTCTCAATCGTAAGCAGTTGTTAAATAAGTCTAGCTAATTTCGAGTTACTATGATGAAAACTCATCTCTTTTGCAACTTCTGCGTAGTCGTACCATGGGCAAAACTATCCTATACAGTTACATGGCGCAATAATAAACGTTGAAGATTTAAATATTAGACAGTGCAAATTCAAAATATCTACTAACTAGTAAATTTTCATTATATGGAATGAGGCAGAGAACGAATTGGGATGTCTGCATGTTTTTTATATTCTCAAGTGGGCACCTTCCCTTCAACAATTAGCAAAATGCTTGACCGATCCACTTCCATTAAAGTTGAGCGAATCCCTAACAAATACACAGCTTTTACTCACCAAGAATGTCGATTCTCCAAATTTCTGGGCTCATTTGTTCCATGAAATTTGGTTATACTTAGTACTAGAGCGCTTCAGCATTTTCGATGCGCTAAAGGCGACAGAACAGCAGAAAAATGCTTTGGATTTTTTAGAATCGGATCACATTTATTACTCAAAGAGGCTCCCAAAATTTCAGCGAGCATTCCATTACACTTTTGTTGGTTAGTTTTCCAATACCACGAAGTGCGTTCTTCGTTTCTCAATATTGTTCATGTCACTTCTATACTTTATCTGTGATCTGCTTTTCAGGTGTCTTGGAAAGCAATATACCTGGGATATTTTGCTTGTTGTTGAAATTGAATATAATGCAATTTTTCATATACAGAATAAACAGTACAATATCATTCTGTGGGAGTTTTCAATCTTTCTTACGGAATCCTAATGCTTGCTCTGCTAGCGTTTTCAATGTGAAGTTCCTGCAGAAACTTTGGAAGTACAGTGATCAAATCGAAAGTGCAGAACGAGAACTGATTTGTCAATCTATTATAGAATCACGTTTAACTGCAAGTGTCTTTGATGCTCTCAATTCGCAGGTTAGGTAACAGTAACAGGACAATGTGCCAACATGCTGCAGCGTGGTAACATATTTCTTTACTATCTACTGCTTGATTTTGTAATATCACTGTAAACGAGCTATTGCTCATTTGGCCGATCGAGTAAGATCCCGGCCGAAATAGTGAAGTAGGGTATACGGTGTTGTACATGGAGTAAGCAATAACCACTTAGTACTTGTATTTTAATATCCTAAGTTAGTCGAGATGAGGAGAATGACTACTTTATGATGAAAACCTACTTACGCTCTCTAAACAGTGAACTCTCGTAACTCCCCCTTCACTTGTGGGACTGGACTGTAGAATGAAATCTATTTAGTGCAGATGAGCTAAGTACATTTAAGTGCAAGGTTGTTTTAATTAACTATTCGAAAGGCAACTTGTTATCTACTACGAAGGATAAGTTCACTACATTATCTAAACGAAAAATGCCTCTCGTGCCTAAGGACAAGAAAATTCTA
>JADAQX010000578.1:0-33454 GCA_015476325.1 Cardiosporidium cionae
GAGAGGTGAGACACAGAGAGAGAAGGTGAGAGGTGAGACACAGAGAGAGAAGGTGAGAGGTGAGACACAGAGAGAGAAGGTGAGAGGTGAGACACAGAGAGAGAAGGTGAGAGGTGAGACACAGAGAGAGAAGGTGAGAGGTGAGACACAGAGAAGGAGAGAGGTGAGAAACATAGGATAAAACAAAAATTCCAAGGTTTATTACGGTTTCTTATAGTCTCAGCGTAGAAAAAAATTAAACAGTGAAACCAGGAGAACTTTTCAAAGGAATACCTCTTTTTTTATGACATCCATTTTGAAAATGAATACTCAAAAACAGACTTAACCAATACCAAAAACAATCAGTAACAGAAAAGGTAGCAGAAATGGAAAAATGAGAGGATCACATGAATATGTACGAAAACACATAATCAAAAGATACATCCTATATTGCTCTTTGTGATCAAATTTCACCAAATAACATAGAAAGCAATGCTAAAAAATAAAGGGAAGTTGCAGAATGAAAGATGATCCAATGGTAGTATTTTTGGTTATACACAAGCAACACCTAGCCACTCAGTTAGCAGCATGCAATGTGAGCAAAAACGATGCCACATGAACTAAGAGAGAAGTATGCGAATGGCTCTGCTATACATTTTCAAGAGAAGAAATATCCCATAGAAAGATTCCCAAAAAGGAGGCTAAACTGTTCATACATTTTTCTTCATACCTCTTGGACGAATATTCATTGGAATGACAGGTAGCAGCAGTATCACCACAAAAGCGGATCCAGGACATCGGTACAAGTAAGCTGCTGGAGATATTTCAAAGTAAGAAGAGTACACGGAGCTTCACTAAGAGAGTGCACGCAGCGTCACATCAAAAAATCACCAGATGAAGAAATCAATTATATTTTTGAATGTTTTCTCTACTTTCTAGATGCTAGAGCGCATTCGCAGAAAACGAGAAGCATGATAAAGTCACAATCAGAAGCAAAGCTCCGTTGCAGCGTAGTGTTGTACAAACAATGTTACAAATGAAAACGCTTGAATCAAAATCAGGTTGCTATCTGCTAGCTCGATCACGAAACAGAAAATGAAAAGAAGCAAGGTAAATACGGTTACATAGGGTACCTCTCCATTACAAAAACAGAAAAATGTACTCCGAAAATAACATCCATGACGCAACGAGGAGAAAAACATACAAGAGAAATTTCACGAAAGCGCAGGGAAAAACTCGTTCACTAAGAATCCTACAAAAGAAAAGTATTGCAGGTCTGAAAAATCAAAAGCAGCTAACAAAAAGCACTTGCTGTAAGATTATTCATTGCAAAAAAATTCCTTTAACTCAAATTTAGAGACAACTTTTCACAAAATTTGCGGTAGGAGAACACTGCGATGCGAGAGATATAACATGAGAAAGAGAAGTAAGATCAAAAACAAGAAGTATGCACTCCGTATTGGTTATACACTGCATAGGCTAAGACGGGCAAGATTACAGGGAGGAACACAAAACTGCATTCATTGTAAAGGGGAAAAATAAATTCAACGTATAAAATACAGGTGATCTCAGCTTCATTTTCGATAAGAATTACTTCAAATGGTTAAATGCAGCCTAATATCCATTGAAATGGAAAGGCCAAGCAAATGCATGCAGAAGTCCTCTTTCTGGACCATATTATAGCTTTCCTTTATTTCTCTTTCAAAGCGAAATGCGAAATGGAGGCAAAAGAGGAGCGAATTTATTTCTCCCAGGAAATTTTATTTTGCCTTGGAGGTACATTTGAGGTCATTCTTTTTGTTAAACACGCCAACATCGATATGTAAATTGTCCGGTGAACTTTGAAGGAGTATGATTCATTTTCCAACGTGCCACGCATTGAGATAACCCCACCCCGTGTGCGTACGCGGTGCAGCGTCGTGTGTAAAAGTGGTGAAACTTTGTGAAAATCTAGTGATTTGCATCAATGTGACTTTAAGGTATGTGCAAGTAGAGAGAGAAGGGAGAATGTTGATTGAGAGATGTTTCTTGTACAACAATCTACTAACTGAAGGAAGTCGCGTTCAACAGGAAAAAAATAATACTCTTTTTGTTACTAAATGATTAACGTTGTAATCATTTAGAAGCAGTCGTTTAATTATAGCTACCATATAAAATGTTAAGGAATTTAATCCATCGCACGCAGCTTCAGTGTAAATCTAATTACTCCTCTGAAGTTTCTTCAGATTTTTTCGAAGAAATTATGCACAAAGGTCACTAGTTTTAAAATCTCACTTAGATAGCAGCGGGAAATAAAAGTGTGTAGGCTCTCCTAACTACTATACATTAAAAATATTGAGTTAAAGGAAGAATTCACAATGCTTTCTTGGAGAATCTTTATGGGATGAAAATGAACTACATAATAAGATATCTCGAATCATACATGAAATTTATTTTCGAAAGATATTCTCAATTCTTGTAAATTTGAATTTGATAATACGTAATTTTATGAACATCTGTCCCTACAAGCAAGGAAAATATGATCTGCTCTTACGAAATTACAAAAGAAATACTGATGCCTTATAAATTAATGAAGGCATGAATTATTCCTATTGCGAGGTTTACCATTGAAAGTTTACGTTGGATGAATGGAGATAAATATTGATGTTACTACAATTTGCTTGCAATTAGCATTCAAATTATTTTCATATGCTCAAGTAATTCTAACTTCTAGTATTGTTGCATCTTAAATGATTGTACAGCACAACATTTAAAAAACAAGCATTTATTTCTATTAAACCCTCAGTAACCTTTTCGAACAGCAGATAATCAATATCTTCTTCTTTTTGTGGCTCTTTTTGCACGTCATTCTTATTATAGTTGGTTTACTTTCGCATCTTTGAGTGTCAATTAGTAACTGCATACTAATTAAGATACAAATAGTGTAGATACAAACAATGTAAAAAATGGATTTGTAGCGTATGTAGGTAGTAAGTAATAGGTTAGGTAATTGTGGTGTGAATGTTAAGTAATTAATATTTAGGTTAAGTAATTATACCGTGAGTAAGTAGTGTAAGAATGAAAGTGAATTAATATTATGATATGTGTTACAACTAATTTAATCCATGCGGAAAGTATCTGCGAAAATAGTAGTAGAAGTAGGATTTGTGGAATGACCCAATTGGAAAGTAGAGTATGAGTCGACTAGGTCTGTATTTGAATGCTCACAAATACAACTGACGTTTAACGAGTGACCAAGATAATTGATAACTAACATACTCATAGAAGTAAATGCAGAGTTGAAACTGGAGGAGGAGTGAGTGGGACTTTTCTTTTGATTCTAGTCTATTCTACGGAAGAGTATTTATATAAAATTAGGCAAGGATATGTGTTTTATTTGAACCACTCCATATTAACAGATCTTGAAATGCTTCATCTTTCAATATTCTCTCGATGAAATATTATCGAACGTTTATATTTACCTGTTCTTAAACTTCTTCGTTGCTGTTTGAAATTGTTTGTCGCAAATTCTACCAATCGTTTACTTATTGTCGTAAAAATGAACTCTCATATACTCCCAAAAGCTTATCTCTATCATTCGCTCATTCTAGGTCACTCCGGAAATATGAAATGTCTCTATCTTAGCATTAACTTTCTTATGAAAGGGAAAGGAACCCTTTATTAGTATTAAGATTTTCTGTTGTACCTAAGTCTATTTCTCACCCGCTACGCAGCAATTCAATTTCACCTACAATGGCCTATATTAATACCGACAAAAATAACCTTCGTCACAATTGGAATCTCAAACATACATCACTTTTTTAAGGTATGGAAGCCAACTCTACAAATAAACTTTAGCTGTATGTAATCTGCAATAGCTCTGCACCACCATTCATCATCAATCCTTGTCGCTGAGCAACCGACTGAGAAAAACTCCAGGGTCCTTTGCTCGCGCCATATAACTGCGGAGAAACACCCCCGAATGCCTCAAGAACAAAAAATACCAGTGCAGTATGTACGTTGCTAGTTAAAACGTAAGCTCCATTCAATTCGAAGGATACGCTCCACCTGTTGGGATTTCTTATTTTTCCTGGTGACTTCTTCACCAAGGTGACTCACTTTCATTTTGAATGTGGTTCTTCAGGAAGTTTATTTGTTTCTTGATTTTTTACTTCAACTTACTATTTCGGTTTCTATTCGTTAAGCGTACCGTAACCATTTCTTTACTAAAATAATAACAAATCCCATCAAAACAGAGAGCTCCATCTGAAGAAGCTGAAAAAGTATCTACATAAGCAATTTCAATTAAACCAAGTGTAAACTTGAATGCATTTACAGTCCCCGTTTGCTCAACAAAAAGATTACTTTCCCTCAATCAATGGAAAATTCAGCTGTCCATCGATTATTGCAAGATGCGTGAGTCATGCAATATGGACATTTTATTTGCGTATTTTAACGTGTTATTAAATCGATGTTTTCTTCGCTGCTTTTCACAGGCTAAAAACGACTTCTCTTCTTGGAAGTCAATTTGGAGCTGGAGCTGTTCTCATAGCCTCTGCCGCGTTTCCCCTTCTGTTTCTTTACTTCAGATACAATGAAATTAGGAACCGCTTTTCGAAAACTTTGATTGGAAATCTCAGCTTTTTAGCAGCAGGTCTTCTTTCCCATCAAATTACTATATTTGAAAGTGGTGTTTCGTATTTAGTGTTCGTTATACTTTATACTTGTATATTAATTCAAGATTTCTGTTAAAAAACAAATTCGTACAGGTGCTTTACTATCATTGGGGATAGTACATATTATGCCTGAGGCAACCGAAGGGTTAGCTGCTTCTTCGATTAGCGTCAATAATAATGGCTTGTTTAATTATGCATGGACACTGACTGCTATCGGAGTTGCCCTAGTTATGGTATTGGAGCACGTGACTCATACGTTAAGTTAGTTCTCGCCGACAGTATATGTGAAAGTTATTTCTGCGCTGTTCATTTTTTTTTCTGTACTTGTTTACGTGTAGTCGGATCCTTTGGAATGCGTATGCATTCGAATACCGCAGCGGTTGCAAGCCCACCTAGCATTGAAGAATCATTGACAGTCACTGGAGAACCATGTCTGTTACAAGTTGAAACAATTTTTAAAGCGTAACAAGAAATCATTATAATTATTGTGCTTGTATTTACAGCTGAGGTTGCTGTTACAATACATTCTAATAAAGGGCATGAGAAACCTGTAATCAATGAGAAACAGAGCCTTTCCCTATTAGCCACTGCTACCTTGACCGCGATTGTCTTGTTTGTGCATGCTTTATTTGACGGTTTGTATGCTTAAACCTGATAGTATTAAGTTCGCATAATAGAGATTATTGTAATCACATTGGCTTATATGTAGGAGCAATCATTGGAACAAGAAGAGACATAATTTCCATTTGGATTACCACCGGTGTCATTTGTTCCCATAAAATTTTTGTTGCATTTTCTCTTGGAATGAGTATGCTTACTTCTGGCATGGTATGTATACTACTTTTTCTATGATAATATGGGTTGAATGTTAAAATGACCTTTTTTTTTCCTCTTTCAGTCCCGGGAAAAATTTTTGATGTTTTCTGTTGCGTTTATTATATCGTCTCCCGTTGGTATCATTTTGTTCGCACTTTTACCTCCAAGTAAGAAAGAGTAAAATGCAATCGAAGCAACTGATTTATTGCTCATTCAATCATGTTCTAAACACTTTTATTTCAGATGCTTTAGTCGAAGCTATTGTGGGTTGTCTAGCAACGAGTTCCGTCATATATATATCATTTGAGGTGAGAAAAATTTTGTAATACTGACTAAAAAATATGCATATAAAATTTTTATGTGTATTTGAATGCTGCAGATGCTTTTTGGAGAATGTGCCAAATCATATACCTTGAAGCAAAGAACAATGCAGATTGTGATGTTTATATTAGGTATTTCTTTATTAGTGGCTGCAACTGTTATTGAAACTGCTTTCGGCTCGGAGTAATTTTACGAAAAATCACATTTTTATTCTTGTGGGGTGTAAAGGTTTCTATTTTAATATTTAATTATTTTAATATTTAATTATTTTTATCGTACCGACATTTTTGAGGGCGTATTCTTCACAATTTTATTTTGAATAATCAAATGTGAAAAAAATGAATTTACAGTTTTATTTTTAAATTAGTAATTACCACTGTAGATTATTTTTTTTGTAGTGATAGAATTTTGCTTTTATTTCAAAACTGCTTGTATTCAATATTTTTTTGTACGCTTTGAGTCTGCGATGAAACATTTATTTGCTGATCTGCGATTTACTTGGAAGCATCCGCAGTCCAAAATGAAGCCTCAACTTAACTTCTTCGTCATTGTAGTTTTTAGTTAAAATTCTTTATAGTACTATCACTTATTTATGCATTCGATATATTCCGATTCAATAGCAAACGGCTTTGTCTTGTTTAATTATTTCATAAAAAGTTTTATCTGGCAATCTTGTTCTATTTACAATTTCGAGTGCATATTACGCGGATTCTTTTCGATCACAATGCCTGGCTTGCATCGATAGAAAAGAATACGAGATCTCAAAGCCGCAAGTCTCCGCTGATAACAAAAATCATTACAGTTCAAGTTTTGCTTTTTCGGTTTTAGTTAGTGTAATGAGCTGTGAACTGCTGAGAATTCAGGACATAAGGGTGCACGATGTATAAATAAAAATCGATATTCATAATTGTCAAACACCCTGCACTGAAGGTCAATATATCTATTGGGAATAGAAGAGGGTTGTAAACAATATTTGCACGTATTATATCTTGTAAGAGTCAAAGAACTAACGGCGGGAAAAAATATGTTGGGAAAAAAATGTGAATTATCAAAGTCGTTTAAAGAAATTAACTGTTGGTCAATGAGTGCTGAAAAAAAAATCTTCAATCGTTAACGGGATCCATTGAAGCAGATCCGCGATGTTCCTTCGTAGGAGAATCTTTATTTATCACAAGCACTTTTAAAAAAGATCTTTCTTAGCTACTACTACTTAAGCAATTGCACTTCAATCAAAAGAAGTACTGTATCCCGATTGCTCAAATACCCCCGGAAACAGTGGAGCAGCGTTGCTGTTATGTGTTAACCTGTAGAAAAGGCACAAATTACGTTACGCAACAAAATATGGGAATGCATAAATTTAATTAAAATTTCTTTTCTGTTTTTAGTTATGCAGAAGTAGAACAAAAGAAATGAAAGGTTTTTCTTTTTTCGTAGGTTTCTTGAGTTTTCACGTTGAGTATTCTTTAAAATTAAATACTTTATTACCTTATTAATCTGTTTATTTCTCATAGCCGAATGCAGCCTAAATCACCGAGGAAACATTTGTAGTGTAACCTTCTAGATTTATATTTTTTTCATGTCCAGAACTCCGCGGTAATCCCCCCAGCAAACCTTTTTTGTTATTGACAAAATAATGCGTGGACTTAACTTTGGCAATTTGCTAGTCCTGATTTTTGTTTATTAATAGTATACTGAAAAGCTCTCGCATGTAGTTGTTAGAAATTCACACGTTGCAATAGTGTACTTTTTGAGAATTTTATTCAATAGTTTTGGTGGGATTTGTTATCTTTTTCCTAGAAAAAATCCTATCCAAGTTGGGGTTTCTGATGAAATTACTAATTGGATTATTTACAAACGAATTTATAGGGTAACATATTTACAAGCTGTGTGTAACTACATGATCATTTATTGGGCGCAATGGGAAAGATTTGTAGATGAGTTTAACGCGGATACACTTGTTATTATATCATTCGTTAAAAGGCAATAGGTTTTAAAATATGTTTGCACATTGCGAAATAATAGTAAGGAATAAGCTATGATGTAATAATTAACCTTCCATGGATTTTAATCTAGCAGAATCTTTCCATCTCTGTGTAGCATTATAAATCGACGAAGTTATAGCACATGAAATAAGTACGGTAAACGTGTTGCGGAATGAATGATAGCAATTTTTACCTGGCATTCGCCTTAATGGAAATACTAGCTTAGCGTTTAGCTTGCTAATATACTACAAGGAATAAATGATCGAGCCAATCATTAGGGTGAGCATCTTCAAAAGCATTTTTGAATTTTCGAATATCATAATCAACGCTTCACGTTTCTAAACATTTGTCACGAAAACAGAACAAATATACCCAAGTTTGCGAACAACTAGAATTCGCCTGTAGGACAAAATGTACACTTAACTTGTGCAACTTGCGGGTAAAACGGAGCTCAGAGAAAAAAGCTGTGTAATGTTTCTCATTGCAGAAATTTCCATCATCAAAAATTTTCCAAAATTATGTTTGACCTTAATGAAGCATGGGTTTCCGTCCCCAGCAATTCGATGAAGTAGATAATTAGCGGGGGAAATTCAAAAAACTGGCATGATACTAAAAAAATACATTCTGCTTCATGCAATCCTTTGCCTCTTCAATTTTTTTTGGCAATGAAATGCAACACAGTAAAATCTCTGCCGGATTTCGTTACTACTTCTCACTATATTTCACAGCTTAAGTCGTATTCACTTTCTGAAGCCATTTTTCTGATTTTTCGAGGTGTATATATATGCGAAAATACATATTCCCATAACTCCGGAAAGGATAGTCTTCTTTGTGATGCTACAGTTTCAGTGTTAGTAGGAAAAATTTCAATTTAAAGGTGGCTCCTGTTTTTGTGCAATTGAACTCTGCTGTGGGTTCGAAATGGTTTCTGTTTCGTTTGATGAACTAGCTGAAGCGCTGACTTCACCCCCTAAGTGGGAAACTGATATCACTGGAGAATGGCTTGTCGCACCTTCCGGGGAATGGTTGTACAATCCTCTCTCTAAATTGGCTTATCATGCTGTTACAGACAGCCTCTTTGCACCAGCATCAAACGATAGTAACGAAGATTGGATTGCCATAGATGTTACGACAGGTATTACTGATTCAGTATCTTCATCAGCCGATATCGATGACGCAACCGCAATGTCACAGCCACTAAAAAGGCTACGGAGTGATATTGCCTCTGAGACAAAAGGAGAAAGTGATAGAATAATTCACACTGCTGCCGCCTCTCTTCTGCCGGATGATTTCGATGCTGAAACGGATTCAGATGGAAATGACGACTTACAACTAGATCTTGAAACTGACTTACTCTCTGGCACTGCTTCCTTGAAAGTAATGTTCTTTGAGCATTTTTTGTTATATCATGGCGTATAGATAAAATGGGTCATAGCATTCACACACTATAGGCTCTAATTCCACGCCGAAGAGATATATTTTTTGATGCAGTAAACAAGTTCATCCACTGTATACAATCGATAAAATAGTTTTGTTGGATTATGCTTTTTTGCATATAATATCGTCAGTTCAATGACTGTCGCTTGATAATCGTTACCAGAGTGTGCACCTGGTTTTGTGTATGGATAGCCTTGGGTGTGAGTTATCCAGTATCACTAGTGCGTCAGAAACTTACTCAGTTTGTATTTTTGCTTACTTGAATCTATTCCCTGCAGTCGAATGCACCTAATAAATCTGAATGTGAAGACAGATTCATAACCCGCATAGCTCTACCGTTGAATTTGATTTCAAGTACGGATGCACTTTGCTACTACTTTGCTATTTTTGATGGTCATTCCGGTGTGGGGTAAGTCGTGTATAAGAATTCAATCTGCTTTGAATTCACAAGAGTTTCCTTTATTGAAATTCCTCTATAATCTAGACTTTTTACCCTGGATATATTTGACTGTTCTGAATCTTTGAAGGAGTTTTAGCTTTTTTGTGTAAGTTGTTCGGTTTCGTAGCCGCTACACAAAATACGAGGATACGCTTTCTCATTGTAGTATACTGGAAAAATGCATTTATTTTAGTAATTTTCCTTGAATACACGTATCAGATGTGCAGACTATGCACAGCAGCATTTACATAATAACATTATGAGTACATATCGTCAAAGTATAGAGCGGATGCAGGTATGTTCAAGTGTTGGATATATGTGTTGGATTTCCTGACCTAAGGCGCATTCTTTGTATATATATTCCCGATATTTCCAATTTGTTTTTTTTTTCTTCTTCAGCGTATACAAAATAGTAAACGTCGCCGCAAAGGGCAAAGAATGCAGAGCGTTGAAATGGAAACACTCATTCACAGTTGTATAAAAGGATTCAAAATTACAGATAGTAATTACCTAGATATAGCAAAACGGAAATCTATCTACGATGGTAAAAAATTTGTTCTGTACCCTATTTTCTACTTTTTCTATCACTTTTTATTCCTCTATTGGCTGTCCTATTTGGTTAGCCACTTGAAACAGAGTACTGTGTCTACTAAATCCTTAGTGAGGTTATGTCTATAGGGAAAGTTGACAAAAACTTGAATTTTGCTTTAGAGATCCTCAATATTCATGGGAGTGCCTACAGGGGCATTCCCATAGTGCGATGCCATTAAAAAACATACTTTTTATTCACTGTGTGGAGATCTTAGAGTCTATTTGATATATATATATATTTCTAGGCTGTACCGCATGTGCTTGTCTATTGTATGGTCCTGACATCGATGGCGCATTGAAATTGTTGTGTGCGCATGCCGGTGATAGCCGAGCAATTCTTTGCAGGTGAATACGATTTGAAATCCTTGTTACAGTATTTTCTATAAAGAAATTCTGTTTAAAAAATGGTGGGAAAAGCGAAGAGTATGGCCTGGGTGGTAGAGAGTCATCATTTTTATGTGCCTTCATAGGAACGATGGATTTATCCTTGAGAAATAATGAACTAATGCATACTCTCTTTGTATGATAACTTTCAATAGGAGCAACATCGCCATGAGATTAACCGAGGATCATAAACCCAATCGTGCAGATGAGAAAAAACGAATTGAAGCAGCCGGCGGAATGGTCATACATACATCTCTGTTAATTTTTATTTTAGAGTATTCATTGCTTGCTGCCATTCCTGAACGATTCCTACATGTATATTGTCGTGTTGATGGCATTACAAGACATTCTCTTTGGAAAACAATGGGAACACGAAGCAAGATTTGAAAGAGATTTTTTTTTCCAGATTATGAAAGTGGAGGGCATTTGGAGGCTAATGATGCATTCAAAAGAACTGCAAACTTCTTTGGGTTAGCAAAGCTATTCGTAGTATTTCTTGAGCTTGTGCATCATTTATTGATCCTGTATTCAAATGATTATGTAGAGTTGTAAGTGCTAACAGAGAGAGTGTTGTTCTCTCCGCTGTAAATTTCATGAATACATTGCGTTGTAGAAGCAGATGCATCATTTTCATCGTTTTGGGTTTACTGATACTCTTGTTGTCTCACAAGCGCGTGTATAGGCAGGTGTACATGCAATGATGCTTTGAATGCATCCATAAACTGTTTGCAAAAGTATTTTTGATTTCTGTTTTTGTCTATTGGATCATTCTATTTTGGCAATTATATTTCTACCGAGAGAGACACGCAGCATCGCTAACGCTTAAAACTTTTCCGTAGTACAATTTTTTAAAATTCTGCTGTTGCTATTTCATTTTGGTAGGCCTTTCGGTATCACGTGCTCTGGGAGATGTTCTACTTAAATATCCTAAAAAAATTCTTTCAGCGGAAGCGGAAATCAATATCTATACTATTGATTTTGATAACGATTATTTTTTGGTATATTACAGTGCCCATTAGCCAACCGTAGACAAAGCATATTTTTATGTGGGCACCAAATTCTTTAATGCAATGAAAGGGTAACCGTTTATCAAAAACTATCTAATAAGCTCAAGAGATTTTACGTAATTTTCGTATATCAAAATTGCTTAATTTCTCCTAGAGACAGAGAAGTGTTGCCTACTCTCAGTAGCTGTTACTCTACAATTTATTACAGTACTGCTTTTTTTTTCCTCTTTGAAATATATATATTTGGATTACAAATACCTACATTTGTGCATGGCATTGTGATGTTTCTACCTTTTTAGGTTCTGGGTAGTGATGGAGTTTTTGATGTACTCACTGATCAGGTGCATCTACAGTTTTATATGCGTAGAGTGGGCAGACTGACAAATAATGCAGATAGATGCTTCATTTATTAGCAAGGTTAACCAAGAAATAGACCTGTGTTTTTGTGCAGGAAATTGTGGACCTAGTACTCAATAATGAAAGGAAGAATCCAGAGCAGGTAAGTATTCGTAAAAATTTGCCTTGACATGCGTATTCAGAAGGTAGTTATTTTTAGTGGATATATTTTATATAAATGCATTCACGGGTCTCTCCTAGCAATGTTGAAATTTCAGTATACGTCATTATTGTTTCGATGATAGGTGGCTACTCTTGTAGTTCAAGAGGCAGAAAAACGAGGATCTACAGATGATAAAACGTGTACAGTAGTCTATTTTGGATGGCATGACCGTTTTAAGAAATGTCAAACCGCTGAAACTGTGGCGAAGGAATCAACCCTTGTAGCTTCCTCATCAATACCCCCCGCCGCTCTTTCTCTAGAAAAAACTGAAGATGACACATTGGCGTTACATCCTTCCGCGAGAGATGAATCCATTCCATCCCCTACCACTCTATCTGAAATAAATCAAGAACGGAATCAGAATTGTGATTTTATGCCTGATTCAGTTATCCTTTCTACATCAGCGCATCTTTTCAATACAGCTAAATCTCCAGCTGAAAACACTGGCGAGGTCTTGCATAGTAGATTTAGACATAATGCACGCGATGGACTTACGGAAATACGATGAATCATATTTTATGCTGATGTTTCCCCTGCTTTACAGGATACAGAAGAATTGGACATATTCGATATCACTTCTTAGGCTTCTTAATACTACTCCTTCAAACCTTGATGGATAAGTTATCCTTATGAGAAAATATGACTCTATGTTGCCTTTACGAACTAACTGTTTTACAAGAGAAAAGTTGTTGCGCTTTGCAATGCTTGCATACGAACGCCGCCGGCATTCATTTATCTAATCAGATATATTATTGGATGAAGTGCAAAAATACATCAGGAAATTCTAACCGCATCTGAGTTCATGTATCGTACAGTGAGAAATTAATATACATCGCTTCCTGTTTAATACAACAAAAGCAATACTTAATGTCAATCAAATAATAACGTATTAGCTGGAATAAGCATCTCTGTAACCTTGTTCTGAAATAATATATAAATTGTACGAAAATCAAAATAATTTGCAAGCACATGGGAAACAGCACCAAAATAAAGCATCATTTTAGTATAGATACCCTAAAATGATTTTGTTGCCTGGAATTTCTTTACACATAAAATTCCAAGCAAAATGGAGGATGCATTGTAAACTTCGACGATCGATAGATCACATTTCTTATCAGTATGATACAGATGATTTATTTGCAAGCGATTCATTATCCCAGAGCATAAGCTACGTGATATTAACCAAAATAGTTTCGGAAAAAAATACTACTTTTACCTGGAAAAAAATTCGAGTTTATTTCTCCAAAAATTTTATACCATGTATTCGCTTCACAACATATGAAAGTAGACAACTAGTAATGATTTTTCTGCAGCAATGTAAAGTCTATATCTTTTCCGATGAGATAAACATCTCATCTAGAAAAGATGGCAAAGCTAGCACATTCTCAACCCCAGACAAAGCACATTGCAAAGCTTCTGTAAAACGAGTCTTGTCAAAAATTACGGTAGCGCCCCCACCACAAAAATCACGATTGAAAACGCCAGTAATTAAATTGGATGAGGAATTGTCACTTCTTGGGAGATGGGATAAGTGCGTACAAGGTAAATCAGGCATGCTTTCCATGGACTTTAATAGGTACATAGTCGAAAGTCTTTGATAAAGAGGATCAGCTGACGAGCCAAATTCGAGTCGCAGAGTGTCTTTTGTTAGTTCAATATGACAGCTTTGTTCACACCAATAGCTAAGTGAAACCTCACTAATACGGCCATCCGCTGGAGTGTTAATAAAAATGACATTTCCATACAAAGGGCCATGATGATGAGGTGCCTGCAACCTATGCAGTAACTGTCTCCAGCCTACAGTATGAGAAGGCGCAACGATATTCTGCTTTTTCGACAAAGAATTCTTCCATCGGAAGGAATTGCGCCAGGAAAGATTGTAACGGTATATGCCCAGAGAATTATTGACTAAAGACTGACGGAACTGTAGAGACATTGTATATTGTGGAACAAAATCCTCCCATCGTCAGTACGGATTAAATTTTCCAATGCTCGAGAAAGAAAATTGAAACGATCAAAAAAAGCAGCGCAAAATGTAGTTCATGCGATGAAAGTAGCACACTGAGCTGCTGCGAGGGTTATTATGAATTTAAGGCAGTTATAGAGAAAGCTCTGGCCCAGCACAGAATTGAACGAATACAGGCCCTTTCTTTTTGAAAACAAATATGAATGAGAAATGCAAACAGAATCGCAAGAACATAGAAAAACGTGTATGATGGGTGGTTTATTTACAGATTCCTCAAAGAAACTATTCGAGAGAGCAACTCGTTTATCTTCGCAATATTTGGGAATACTAATAGTGTTCCTTCATTTCACCCCATGACGCAAGACTAAAGCAATATCCATAGAAATCATAAACAACTAGGATCATTATCAAATCACATCTATAGGCATTCCATATTTAATTCGTACGGTGTTCGATTTTTTTGTATCTGTGATCTTCTCTTGCTATCTAAAACTAACGAGTGAAAGGAAACTATGCGAGAGGGCACAATTATAATCTGTAGTACGAATATTCATTTAACCAGTAATCTTTAAAATAATATATGGCCTGCACCATTCATGTGCTGAATATTTGCAATCATTCCATAAATAACCCACTGGCAAACTAGGCTAGGAGTGCATGTGACAGCGCAAACAAGTTGTACTAAAGGGGGATTGCAAAAACTGTTGGTAAGTGCTTTAAATTGAGAGCAGAAACGTCTTAAGTACTTTAAATTTAGAGCGTCTGACCGCTTGCTTGAAAAAATAGCTTTCTTACCATAAAGAAGCACAGTGATGATAACAGCCACTGTGCGCGTCCGCACTGCGTGTCCCCACACATTGAAGTACCCCACAAATTCACGTATGGAATGTCAACAGGAAAGTGTAAACAAAATGCAACTCAGTAATTCAGGATAAAAACACTTCATTTTTAAATTATTTAATCAGCATTTGCATCTATCAATTTTTTCTGTTCAAGATGGCTGTTCTCTTCACTAGCATGGTTGCTTCAATGCAGGTTGTGTCATTTTTTTGTCTTGTGTTTTTACTACAGCTTTCACAAAAGGTTGATGCGATGACACATGCAGTATTACCTTCAATGGACCACGGTAATTCAAATACTAAAACAGCAGACGAGTGTATGTATTAGATAATGCAATTGAAATATCTAACTGAGTAAGTAGGCACTCCAAGTATCTGTCCCTTCGTAGCCGCAAATATGTTTTGTATCCTGTGTTTTTTAGGTCAAACGCAACTACAGCCATCAAATATACAACGAAACAATGAGAGTACAAATACAAATATCGCAGGTTCCCGAAACATAATTTTTTTGAAACTAGGACACTTAATATGAAGTCATTAAAATACTTAAATGTTCATTTTGTGATTATTACTTTGAATAGGGTATAGTTGTAGCACTTTACATACTCCAAAAGTTTTTTCCGATTTTGATGAGGGGACGATAATGAATGAAGTCTTTGGATATAATAGGAAAAACAGCATTTTATTCTCAACAATGTCTCGCGCTACTTACAGCTCTTGGGAATATAGTATACAAAAAGTTCCAGCCAAAGACTGCACTAGTAAGTAAATACGTTTGGTATTTATATTCGTTGTTTTTATTACTTTACTTTGCTGAACGTTGCCTTCTTTCACTAGTTCCTGGAATACTAATTGCTGGAAGTATTGGAGAGAGTGTTGCCGTATGCTCTCGAATTCCAGACAGCGGAAACATGGATGTGCATCCCCTATTCTATAACTGGTAAATTTACAGCAAACATTTTCTATTGTGCATATCCACCTCTAAAGACATGTAAATTTTTTTGCTTGAAGGATAGTTTTCTCTAAATTAGCAACAACAAGAATGATTAAAACTGTGGTGCTTTCAAATTACCAATGTTCGGCGTTTATGCATTTCGAGGCAGTATCTGAAAACACAGTAATGATTGCTAGCATGAATCATGGTAGGCTTCCATATTTAGTGGAGCAGGATGAGCATGAAGACTCTATTTGGCTTACAGATAGAGCTTCGAGTGGTTTACGTGTAAGTTTGCTTTAGTAAAATGAAAAGAATCACAGATTCTTTTCTGTATACAGAAGTGACAAAGCTGTAAAATTCGTTCTCTGTAGGTTTGTTTCTACGATTCCCCCTCACTTTCCAATTTGCATACAATTATCCGTATGAACGTATTGGCAATAAGAAATGTAGGAGACAATAAGGATTTTTCAGCAGATTCAGATTTAATCGAACAGGTTTGGCAACATTCAGCTTGGAAGAATAATACGATTGGAACGAATAACAGAACAGAAATTGCTATGGACAGAGTACATTTTATTTGGCCGAAACAAAAGGTTTGCTGAAGAGTAAAATGATAATTTGGATAATCTCCTCTAAAAATTCGAGCAGACAATGGTAACAAATAGAATTTAGCATTTTCTATTTTGCAGCACGTCAAAGCATTATGTGTAGATATTCCCTTCAAGGAAGAATTAAGTTTTACACCAACAGTTCTAACTACTGTAGAATTAGCAAATGCACCAGAAAACCCGGCAGATGTTGCTACACAAATTTGGTTAGAAGATACGAACGAGCTTGGTTTTAGGGTATGTTTTACTTGAAGGGTGCATTAAGTTTCTTGTATCACCTAATAGGATTTTATTTGAGTGAGCTAAAGCCGACTGACTTACATGATTTATATTTCCAGGCTTGCCTTGCACAATCAACATGGGCACCACTTGATTCCATGACAGGACTAGATTTTTGGATAAATTATATTGCTGTACAAAATGATTACATGAACCACGAAGGAACTAACAGTACTGAGTGGGTTATAATTATAATCCTATCCTTCTCGAAGCTTTTTTGAGATATATGTTACATTCCATAATGAAATACATAAACTGTCAGGGTGAACAAAGTCATGGTGCAAATGAAGTTTACGGGTCTCGATTTTCAACCTGTCAATATGGATAGCGGCTTCCACGTCAACTCCTATAATTTTTATAGATACTTTTTAAAATTATTAAGTGGTAAGGGACCTACTTAATTGCAACATTAGTTCGAATAAAAAAAAAGTGTTAAAATTTATTTGTATTTGGATATATCAGCTGATTTTATCTACAATAACTATCAAGAAGGTGGTTTTTTTGCAACTAAAGATAGCTTAACAGCTGTTTTTGCGATTATCAAGCCGGTAGGTTCTATGCATAAGATTTCTATATTTTACAAGAAAAATTCAGAAAATCTGGTAAAGTTTATTTTGTTCAACTTTAACAGGACGTAGAAAAGATTACCCTAGGCTTGTTGGACGCATTAAAGAAAGCCAACCATACATTTTTATCAGGAAGAAATAGATTTCTCAGGTCCTTCACTTCTGATGGAAAACAAGTAAGTAATTAGTATGTTTGTTTTTTATGTTTTCCTTAATAAAAGTACAATTTCAAACGGAAAAACCGGCAATCTACTCTGCAAAATCAGAATGTGACAGTTAATATGACGTATGGAGCACCCTGTGAAATGGAAAATTGGGAAATTGGGCAGAAATGTAGCGCGGAAGCTTGTGGTGGTGTTGGAGGAATGCTTGTGTTAAAGAAATCTATTCGTAAAGAGGCCACCGGTGCTTTTCGTTGCACAAAGCAGTTGCGTTCACAACGGTGTAATTTTGATCCTTGCATTCAAAATAAATCGCTTTGTAAGTCTATTCTGCATAGGTTATAGAAATTCTACATAAATTATTTGTTTCAAAATATTTTTCTTTGTTAATAACAGATATAATCGAAGAAGAGCATTCTGCGGTAAGCGAGTTAGTTCCATAAATTTGAAATCGGACCAACTTTATGTTCATCTTCAAAAAGAAATATAATTGTGTTCCTCGAAGGTTCTAAATGGCAATCATTCCTCTTCAACTGTCACTCTCTTGATAATCATACTCGTTTCAGTAGTAATAGTGTTCGGGATAATTTCGTTAGCCGTGTGGTTCACGTTCGTGCGACGCCATAAAAGATTTCAATGGGGAAAACATCGTGGCGATGAGATCAGCGTATGTGTTCATGTACACTTGACTTTCTTTTTGTTTCGATTTTGCAATAGCAGTATATCCTGTTTTCTTATACGTATATGTCCAAATGTTCTGTCAGATTATTGGCAATTCGGGTGATCTAGGCATCTACACATGATCTTTTTAAAATTTTGAAAAATTGAAGTTTTTATGATTCGTTGTTTCCTCCCAAATTTGATATTTTTTAATAGTAAATACTAACCCTACTATCTTCTTTGCGTTGATATCACTTTTTTGAAATGTAACCCATTTGTTTTTGATTGCATGGAAATGTAGGCGACTAGCTTTTTAGTAGTTTTTTGAAAGGTGAATATTAGTGCTAGATATTTTTAGGATAGTTTCTAATTAAATTTTGCAAATTGGTTGATTTATTACAATAAGGTCTTTAAAGCGGCTCTCTTATAATCTTCATTCTTTAGAGCCACGCACCATTAAATACAATTATATTTTTATTGGATATGATAATTTCACAATATTCTTTTCACATGTATCTTTTGCAAACAAACTTCCAATTGCTTGAAAATTTGGTATAGCAAGATAAGTTGTTTCTTTTTGGCGATAAATTATGGCTATATTGTCACACCAATCTTGCTCTAAGCTAACATCTCGACAATTAGAGAAAATTTATGAGCATGTCACATTCAATTTATCCATTAATAGTGCCGCCTTATGACAACGGATCCAAAATCAGCACTCGTGGAGCATTGAACTGCGTAAGGGAGAGTATCTACTACTAATGATTCCTTTTAGGCCAATTTGGTGCTTGATACGCGCCCTGATATATTTGTGTACTGCCATTCTTCTGTGAGTCAAAGTAACTTGTCTTCTCACTGTGCTGATCAACTCATCAAAGGAGGTTTTTTTTTAAACCTCTCAGTGATTTTAACTTACAGAAGGATTTTTACTTACCGCATTAATATGGTTCGAATACAATACAGGCAATCCGGATAAAATGATGCGCTACTAAGTTATGCATTACTCGTTTGCAGGGTACACATGCAGAAATAAACTACCTTTAAAATAAATATTCTGAAAGAATTCACCGTTAAAAATATGATTTTAACAAGGTAAAACAATAATCAAAGCGAATTGTTATAACAACTGCCATCTATATCACATATTTTTGTGTTGAAGACATAGAATTCTGTTTTAAAGTTTGCTGATATTCTCGGCTATTTTCAGTAAATCCTGTATTATTCATAGAAAGGCAACTAATTATTAAGAGCAAACTTAAACGAAGAAGAATGAGAAGTCAGCGGCATATAGCTTTTGATATGCAAGATATTTCGTAATTATGGTAACTGTTTAAATAATGACAGGACTAAGAACATAGTAATGATAACTACAATGTTACTCATTCTGGATTGAGTGCAAAATATCTGCTTCACTACTTAAAAGTACAGTATTATTGGATTATATCTAATTATCGTTTAGGCGAATGCACCAAGCAATCGCATCAGTATGTTTAGGGCCTGGAGAAAATGCCATTTCTTACATTTTCTGATACAAGTAAAATAGATACAACCAAATATGCCATGCCAACCTATTCTCCATCAGTTACACAATAAACTTTAGACATTGGACCAAACACTACTTTTTATTATCTGTAGATAAATTCGTGCGTACGCACACCCACTACTGAAAAGAACAAGGAAAGGTAATTTCCTCAAGCTTACAATAGTGTACTAAGGCTGCTCTTTAAAGAAAGTTTTGCTCAATCGGAGAAATCATGCTGTATATTTATGTAAATGCTTGTGACAATATTTGTTTAACTATTTATTACGCACTTCTTCCAAACTGAAGGGTATTTCGATTTCAACATAGCTAGAATGTACTGGGTAATTCTAATGGAGGACAATGTGCTTGAGGGGAAGGGGATGTACAATGAGGAATAGGCTTCTGGTTTTCCGGAGAGTTTGACGAGAGCTGAAGCAAGAAAATATGAATTACTAAAAAAAAGTAAGTACAAAATACCTACATAATGAAATATCGCCTCTTTACTACCACAAAAGAGATAAACAGAGCAACGACGTCAGTAAAATACTATATAGCTCATGGTACAAAGAATAACAAACATTTAACACATGTTCCTATCAACATTGACTGAGTAATGCATTCTAATGATGAATCGGTTATTTTTAGTTTACTCAAGAAACTTAAAAAAGAGAAAAATGGCAGCCATACTATACTCTACAAACTTTTCATCTTCTTTGAATTTTTTAAATCTTGTCGTGCTAGTAGATTTCATTAAACACGCACACACTATTTAAAAATGGTTTACACCTTAGCAACTACTAAAGGAGAGCTGTTTGCTGAGCCTGATCGCCGTTCAGAAGAAGATGCCATTGTGGCATTCCGAAAAGCCGCTTCAAGAATAGGCCAACTATATTTCACTGAAAGAGGAGACCATAATTTCAAGAGAGAGCAAAAATTGTTCAAACTATTCCAAAAATGAAACGATTCTCCCAACAGTTCTGCACTGAAGAATATAAGAGAAATATAAAATTAAGAATTCAGGATCATGTATAATTGCAGCTTAGAGTAAAAATTTAAGCACCTTGCAAAGTTGCATCCTAGAGTATATAATAAAAAATAAAAGGCTAAACGCAGCAGAATAACGAAATAACGAAAAGAATTACAGATTAAGAACTTTTAGGAGAATTTTGAGGGGTCCTACTCTCATTATAAAAAAAAGTTATTCCACTGCCTCTAGTAATAGCTATAGAGGACTCTACGTCAAGTTTTTCCCACATTGCAGTGTGTAGACATGTTAAAACATAGTTTTGACCTCTCGCTTCCTACGCTGCTTGGGTGAGAATTTATTTTTGGAATAGTTACTCCTCATACATACACACACTTTCAACTTATTAGTATACCTTGTCGTTAAGATAGAATTAGCAGGGAGCATGACAACAAAATTTAAGCAGCTCGATGAGGAGGAGACTGGCTTAATTTCAATGCCAGAGGCATGAAGGTTCACTCGTTTCTCTTGCGTGGGAATAAAAAGAGGATTACCAATATAGGGAGATTGATGCGGTTGCTGTGTAATATATATAAAAGCATAAAAATGTAATAATGGAGAAGGTAGAGAACAAACGAGGCATTAAAAAATAAAAGACATAATCCATCCATGCAGAGAATATTTATAAAACCTCAAGCCTCTTCACATCCATCCTATAGTAAATACAAAAGAATATCCTGCAAAAATGGATATTTATTCCCTCTTCTAGGAGGATATAGTTTCTCTCTTTCAGTGTGTACATACAGCGTGCCTAGACGGGGTCCTCTCACCAGCATTTTCCCTACAAAAGTAAAAAAATCTCCATATTTTTTAAGAGTTCATCAACGCTCCAAAAAAACTCTAAAGAACTAAAATCGTCCTATAGAATGCTTTGCAAACATACTTGACTTGAGGGATGCGATGTGGACGTAAAAACAATAAAGAAAGATTCATCAAGAAGATTATATTTGATAGATTTAAGAACGCATAATCTGTACAGAGAAGGCATACATCCTCATAAAAAACAAAAGAGTGTTGTGAGGAAATGAGGCAACACTCAATCAAAAAATAGAGATACCGTGTTAAAATATGTGGCCCATGTGATGCTTCCAAAGAACAATCAAAGATTTGAGAAACTTCATTCACTTGCTCCAGCAAAGATAAATATCTACGATATTTAAATAAAACATAAAAAAAAATTCTCCGTGATTATTTCTACCCTGTAAAGTATATACACAAGGGGAAAGAAATGATCTACTATAAACTATTTTTTTAACCCCATAAAATGCTGACTCGGAAGATTTTTATTCTCTTAAGAAATACATTAGAATACAGAGAATTCATAAGAAGGAGAGCAGAATATCCATTTGAAATACACATACAGGGATCTTGATGTACTTCAAATACTTCTATATTCATAGTTTGTGAAAAAAAAATGGATATACAAAGAGATATACTTTCGTTATTAAAGCCATTATTTCGTTTTCAAAAATCTTTATCCTGCTTTTTGGAATAAAAAGAAACTATTTCATCCGGTGTTCTCTCTTTTAAAATACTCCTTTATATACTTTGAAAATTTTGGCTATTTAAATTCAGTGCGGTGTACGTACACCTCATCAACCCTCTACAAAAGGATGCTTCTTTTGCCGAAAAAAAAGAAAAATTTTATTGAAAAATATAAAAGTGTGACATACTCTACTTAATTGGATATTTTTATTGATTATTAAGTCATTCATAATGTACTATTAAAAAGATAAATAATTCCTATTTGTAACCTATTTTATTTATAATAAATAATGAGAATTATGAAATTCTATAGACTCTAGAGAATAGGAGATTTCTATATAAAAATAAAAATAAAAAAAATTACCGAATTTTTGTATTCCAATGAGCATCTTTCAAAATCTGCATATCCTTTTGTTCCAAATCTGTAAGATCTTCTCTTTCCATTATTTCTTTAATGATAGATCTGATAAAATACACTATAAACTAGAGATAAAACTATTATAAACAAAAAAGTTGGGATTTTTACACAAGAGTTGTATCTTATTTTTTTGAAATCTCTCTTCTCGTATTCCTCTTGATAAACATATAAATGTCTATACTTTTCCATGCTAAAAATTGCAAACAAAAGGAGGCATCCCAAAACTAAATAAAACTATAAGTAGGAACCAAACAGAGAGATAGAAAAAGATGGATATAAACAGAGTGGAAATACAAACTCTGCAGAGAGAGGCAGCACTCTCTTAAAATCCTGTCAAAAAATGTGATAAATAAACTACAGAAAGGAGAATAAAGTGCAACAGCACAGTAACTTCTTCTACCGAAAATCTGTCAGAGCGGCAGTTATAAGGATAGAATTGAAGGGAAGTGTCAGTACACCGCGTATAATATACGAAGATTCACTCGAATTTCCAGAGGGTGTAATTTGTTGATATCCCATGGAAACCTGAAAATTGGACATTCTATTGGTTTAAATCTTCTTTAAACTCTATAGGAGTGTTAGACTATGCAAACCTCTTTGAAAATAGTTTATCAGTTTGTAAAATGTGGCCTCTAAAATCAAATTTTTAATAGAAGAAGCGATTTGACAAGGAATGGTTTCTCGTAAAGCTATTTCTTCAGGTATTCTTGGCTTTATTTTTTCCAATATTTTTCATTCCTCCTTACCTCACAGGAATATATTGGAGTAAACAGAGCAGTCTATGTTGAGTTTGAAGGATTGTATTTGTTTTTATTCTTTTTGATACAAATCTCCTCTATAAAACTCTCTCTTTGTAGAAATTATTTTCCTAGAGCGTTTTTCTCTCTCTTTTTTTTCCATTCGTATGCGTTCACTCTATCTCTAGACACCTTCTCTCTTCTTTTTCTTCTTCTTCTTTCATTCGTAGTAAATTTCATCACATCTTCAGATATCTTCCTTCATCTGCATCCTCACGCCTGTATAAGCTAGCCACACCTTGAAATCTTCAAAAGAAGGTGGAACAGCTAATTTTCTCCATGTAAGAGAAACATATTCATTACTTCTTGGAGATAAAGGGATAGAAGAGACTTCAGGATGAAACGATCTGTAGTAGAGAGAGAAAGAGAGAGAGAATATCCATGACAGGAAAGATAGAATTTCAATGAATTCGAGATTTAGATTTAGGATATAAAAATCTCTCATCGTATCGCATCTCTCATTTGTGGATAGAAATACAAAGTTCTCTTCTAAAATCCTCCACAAAAAAATAAATAATAATAATTTCATTTTTAACTCTACAGAAAAAGATATGTTCATACAAAATAAAAAAGAAACAAAGAAATTTTTTATAAAAGAAATAAATCATCCTACACTGTAGAAGGGGCTGCATCTGTTACTCCTTCATGCCCTTCGTCTGTATGTACAGCGGGTAAAGATATCTCTTGCATTGTTTCGTCTATAAAAAAAATTTCAATTATATTCTATTGTTATGTTTATAATTTTTGAATATATTGAAAAATGTATAGAATTTATATATATATTTTTTAAAGATGAAACGAAACCTATATATACAGAAAGAAGGAAGAGAGTGTATGGTATAGAATGCGTGTTGGATAAATTTATTTTTTAATTTTTTCTCAAAAGTTGTTTTTATATAATTTTTTAATAGTAGAGAATGGGTGTAGACTTCAAGTTTTTAAAAGAAATTTATTTTTAGAGATTCTGCAGAGGAAATAAAAAAATCAAACACTACCTATGCAATAGTATAAACAAACAAAAAGAGATCAAAATAAATTTTATTTATATAAAAATAATCAAAAAAAATTATAGAATTTCTATAAAAACACAAACTCCTCTCATTCTACCTAAAAATCACCTTTTTTCACTGTTTCTTCGACAGAAAATTCTTCCTTCTTTATAGAGGCATCTCTTTGTTTGTCAGAAGAAATCTCAGGGGAGGGCATAGCCGTTTTATCAAGAAGAGATGTAATACGAGGTGTAGGAGACGATAGAAATTCCATTGCATCCATTCCAAATGTTGAAAATAATGTCTATGAAGATAGAAAAAAGGATCCTACAAAGAGTTGTTTGTTCATTATAAAGGAAATACAATTTCTTTTTATAAAAATAAATAGTTAAAAAGAGTTTATTCCTATTTATTTAGAAGAAAGGCATGAAAATCTCTGTTTTGTGGAATCTACAAAAAAAATTCATAAAATAAAATATTTATTGACAGAGAAATTTATATATTTATTAAAAAAGAGAAAAAGAAGGAAGTTTCATTTTGAGAAGAAAAAAAAAATTGTTACTTTATATATATATATATATCTCCCTTTTAAAAATTCCACATTCCTTTTGTTTCTTATTTAATTCTTATTAAACAAAAGAAAATAAATCTATAAATTATAAAGTTGAGCTAAAAATAGTTAATCAAACCTGAAGTGCTGTGAAAGCTTTTTCAGCCAATCGTTCATATTCTTGTTTAGAAAGACAATTGGAGATGATGGGTTCTTCATGAAGAAGTGTTTGAGATATTTTAGAGGGAATAATTAAAAATCGAGAATTTTCTTCTTCTAACTTGAGAGTTCTCCATCGTTGAAACTCTCTCAGAGCCCAGGAATCATTCTATAAAAAAAAAAAAAAATTTATAGAAATTATTATAAAATAAAATATTTATAGAAAATAAAAAATCGAAATTAAAAAAAAAAATTTAAGGCTAAATTTTTGAAATATAGATGCCTCCACCATCATTATCTTTAACGATTGTAAACATTTTTTCGTTTTTAAGTTTAAAATTTTGTTTCAACTTTACCGAGAGAACGTCATAAATTAAGGAATCCTTCAAAGTAGTATTCAAAATCATCAATAAATTAAGTGCATCTTTTCTGGTTAAAAATAAAAATATATAAACAATATAATAAAATATAATATAAACTCTAAAATAAAATATAAAGAAGAGACGATCAAGTGTAGGAAATACAATCAAAAAAAATATAATAAAAAATTTGAAGCAATTTTTATAAAATAAATTCACTCCATTGAATATATGTATACATCGTCTTACCGTATCATTCCAACATTCAATCGTAATAAATTTTGTAATCCCATTCCTTTGAAATAAACAATTGGATCAATAGTACAGAGTGTACGTACAAAAACGTTGGCATAGGAGCAAAATTCAAAGGAAGATAATTTACACAAAATTTGAAGGGCTTTCGCTGTGGCCATCCAACTATCATCAAATCCACCAATTTCAAATAGAAGACCTATCATAAAAATAAAAAGAAAAAAAAGGTAGAGAGAAATATATATATACTAAGTATGAAAAAAAGAGATATATATGGAATTAAGAAATACAAAATGAGAAAAGAGGATGAGGAGAGAAGAAGAGGATGAGGAGAGAAGATGAAAAGTAGAGAAGATGATAAAAGAGGATGAAAAGTATATATTATAGTAAAAGAGAGAAAGAGGATATTCTCTTGAATGCGATAAAATAAAATAAAGAAAATGCGATAAATCAAAGAGAAATACAAAAGAAAAACAATTCAAAACATCCATTATCTTTTCAAAGTCAAACTCCATCCTCCTCCACACCCTTCTTATACACAGAGAGAACTCTACTTTTTTTTTACCATTATTGGAACTTCCAATCAAAATCATGACGGTTAAATCTTCTGTAAATTCAGTTTTTGAAGTAAATAACCATCGATCAAACTCTCTCAAGATAGCCACCTATAATATAAAATAAAATCAAAAGAAAAGAGCAGGAAATAAAGAAATAAAACAAAGATTATATAAAAGAAATTTGAAAAAAAAAAAAAATTGTAAAATAATATCTTTAAAAATAAAAACATCCAAAGGAAACAAAAAAAAAATCTATACAGTATAAAGAAAAATAATTACATCTAAAAACATTTCCATTCTATCTCAATCCACTCCAAGGACTCCATTCTATAGAATAAAAAAAAAATTCCTTCTTTCTATTCCATAGACCCCCGAGTTTCTTACTAAATATTTCCTTGTATTTCTATTCTACTTTTCAATAGTTCTACTCTCTCTCTCTCTTCTTTTCTTTCTCTTCTTTATAGAAATATGTCTCTCTCTCTCTACCTTTTAAATCACATACTTCTTCCTCTCCTAACCCATTTCTTTTTATCTCCTCTCTTCTTCTTCTATCAAAATTCTATTCTCCCTTCAAAAAAAAGGGGATAAAATTTCTCCATTTTATAATCTTAACCACTCTCCTCCTCCGTATCTTTCTTTTCACCCTGCATTCCAACAATTTCTACCTTGTTTTTAGGAAAATCTTGTAAACAATGTAAAAAAGAATTTATTTTATCGGAATCTGTCAAACCCAAACTTTCCGTTTCAAAACGAATAGTTCGAGCAATAAATAATTGTTTAGAAGGCAAAGCCTCTTTCTTTACAAAAGAAGGAGAAGCTTTAGAGACAACTGGCGTTATAGGCGATGTTTCTTGAGTATGAGCCACACTTTCTTGAAGATAGGTCATCAAATGTATAGGAATTTGAAGAAATTCACAGACAAGGGAATGTAGAGAGATATCCGGAGGACAAGATAATAATTCCATCAAATATTTTTGTAAATCCTACAAATCCATAGAAAAATTTCTACTTGTAAAGCCAAATTTTCCAATAACTCTACCCTTTCTATCGCTTCCATTTCTTCTCTCTCCGTAGGCTGTTTCTCCCTCCTAAACTCTCTCTTATTTATATATTAAATTCAATAAGATACGGTTTGCTCACTCGTTCACTTATTTAGACATTCATAAAAAAACTGAAAATGAGGAGAGAGGGAGAATTTCTTTTACTCTATTTTTTTTTTAAAAGAAGAAGAAGTACATTTTAAAAAATATCTATAAAACAATAAAAGTAGTCCTTTCATCTATAAAACAGAAATCCACTACCTTTCGTCTTTGCTCAATAAAAGGAGGATCAAAGGTACCAAAACCTTTTTTTGGTGGAATTATTGGTAAGTATTGGGAATGAGGTGGAGAGGTCATCCGTGCAAGTTTCTTTGAAAGATCAAAAAATTCACTGTATCGACGATATTTCCTCCATTTTTCACCATTGTGAGCTGTCAAGTGGATTTCATAGACCATAAAGGTTTTTCGTTGCTCATTTGTAATTGCCTTTGCATCTAGGAGAAATAGAGAATCAAAAAATGGGGTTTATATAGAAAATAAATTCCTATCGATAGAAAATACATGTATATGTTTTCTATTCATTTTCAAAACCCAGTGAAGAGAGGGTATCAAAAATTCAAAATCAACCCTTGGTTGTAAATATCCAATATACTTCATTAAGAGTATAAAAAAAAAGGAATGAAACCTATACAAGAATGCTACAAAACATATGGAGTGTATGATCCAATCAAAACAGGTAGCAGCAGTTAGATGTATACTTTTGAAGGTTTTAGAAAAAACAGAGGCGACTGTTTCCATAAAACCTATCTTCTTGTATATTCTCTTCATTTGTTTTACAATACACTGAGATTCTCAGCAGAAAGAATTGCATGTAATTGGAGATACACATATATATACATGCTGAGAGGGGAATGAAAGCAGAAGGTGACACAGTACTCTTTCATATATTCTGAGGTTAATACTTTAAATTTAAAGTAGGGGCAGCACGAGTAAGGAAAAAAAACAAATGATCCAAACCCATAAAAACATCAAAATAGCAATTTTTTCCATACGTTTTGGAGGCTGTTCTATTCTATTTGCATAGAAATTAAACTAAGCACATAGTGAGAAGTAGAAAATTGTAGAAAACGCACAACGAATTAATAAATAGCATACGCCTTTGTGAACCCTTAGAGACCGAGGTAGCTATTCCTTTCACCCATTAAGCTAGTACTAACATATCCAGAATAGAAAAGCAATCCATCGTATCGCAAAAAAATACCTCTTTTACATCAATCTATTTCCCAGAAATTAAGATGGAAAATGTGAATAGATGTTATCACCGAAGTTGCACAATGTACTGTAGCATCTATCTATTCGCGTTTAGGTGATTTCATCATTCGACAAGATGTTGTAACTTTCCCTTATTGGTTAATAAATAGATACCCAGAAATAAGCTTGTAAATTTTTCCATAAGGATAACTCTGCATACCAGTTATTTCCGCATCGAGCAACGATCGGGCCATCAACTGTGTTGCTTCCATTTTCCCGAAGAAAGTTGCTGGAAATAGTCAGCATTTATAATATAAAAGTAAAGGATACATACCTCTCACAATTGCTCCCAAAGGACAAGAGGTGAGATTGCACAGAGGACGAAAGGAAAAATGTAAAGATAGCATACATTGCAAAAGTATAAGGATTCCTCAGTAATTTCTGTCAGGAAATTCAATTTCTAGAAATATCGTGAGCACTCAGAGAGGTCGTTGAAGAAGTGCATATACAGTTTTGACGTTTTAATTTCTTTGCTTGAAGCCAATTTGGCGGCTTTCATTTCTCATCGCGGAATAATGGAAGCTGGTAATTACCACCACCAGTTGGGTCGCAACGGTAACTCTACTACGAGGAAATTTGCCCTGAGCGGATTTCTTTGAGCTCTTTCAATAAAGTTAATCAGTTGCTTTATTGCTTTCTTGCGCTACATTTCTCTACTACGTTTTGCACGATTATAAATCACATATTACCCTACTAAAAATAAAAGTTTTTCTGCTTAGAATGAAACCCGAAATTGTAATACCATCTCTGAGTTTGCAATAAAAAAAATTCATTCCCGGGCGCACTTAATGAAATTTCATCGCGCGGTAAAGCTGTTACTTGCGTGCTCTCTGCTAACATATACTTTTATACCTATAATTTTATTTGCAGTATGCACAAGCGTGAAGCATTTAAGTGCTTGTGATAAGGTCGAGAGAGGTTTTGCTACAGCAATTACATGTCTTGCGAGTGGCTGTAGTACGTAAGAGTGGGAGCATTCTCATCCGTTCACAAGTACTCTATAGTAAAAAATGAAATATATAGTCTTAGCAGATTTTTTAGTGCGCAATAGTTTGATTGTAGATAAAATAATGAAAACGAGAAACGTAGCATACAAAACTCTTAGATTGTCACTCTTAAATCAAATTTTATAGGGAAAATAGTGGTATACTAATTAAGATTAGTCTGCAAATATGATTTTTTCCCTTAGAATAATGCACAGAATAGTGAATTTGTATCTTATAAAATAGAAAAAAATATTCCTTACTGATTGTAAACAAGTGAAACCATCATAGAAAAATATTTATTCTACTTTCGATTACAGTGTGCGAACTTACATGATAGCTCGCCGTTGTTAGTTAACTTTTTAAAAGTAGATAGTGCAGTATTTAATTTGTAAAAAAAATAAATGTGGCAAGCGCTGCTGTTTTCAATTTACAGTAATAAAATAAATCTGAAACCACTTGAAAGCAATTATTCTATCTCAATGCAAATATAAAATTACGGGCCCATGCAAAAAATTGTTTTTCCTCATTTTGATGTAAGCATTAAAATTTGCTCTTCCGTAGTATTTCTGGTTGCAACATCACATTTCTTTAGTTAATCAAAAAAGATCTGTTTTATTTTTGCCCTGTTAGTATATTTTGCAGCAAAATTACTGTAGTTGCATAGCTGAATAGACAATGCCTCGATGAAATATTACCTCGTCTCCTTTTTATCGCTTGCTCGTCATACTTGCGCAAGTCAAACAATTCGTCCCAGCTGCTTAACTTTTGCCAGATCACAGAACCTACATTAAATTTAGACTCATTTGTTTTGAGAGAAACAAACGAAAAAAAGAAAGCAGATGGCTGTGTTTCAATTTCTACCACGCAATGCGGAAGCCGTGCAAACAATTTTCTATAGTTCTCAGTTTCCAGATCAACAGTTTATACAAAATCGTGCTGTGCTCGTAGCTCTTGCTACGCAAGAGATTGTAGGCATGTGTGATTGATTGCACACAAGATCTGGATAACTCTCATTCTATTCAGCATCAACTATTTCTCTTCAAGTTATGCGGGGTTATCCTTCCACGCACATACACGCTGGTTTTGCTTATACGGAGGAAGTGTCTTTACGAAATTCATGTTGACGACAGCGTGAAAATTTGCGTAATTACACGGATAATCGTGGGCAGTTTCAATCAAACGAGCGTTTCGTGATTGGAAAATTTTGTGCATCACAGTTTCATGATCATGCGATAGGAAGTACCCATGGATCAACAGAGCACACACTAAATTTGTGGATACATTTTATAAACGATTTGTGCTTAAGTAACAATTTTAAACAGAATTTGAAAAACAATGGCATTTGAACACCAATACATCACGGGAAAAGATTTCTAAACAGCTGAAAATACGCCACAAAATGTTTGTTGCACATAGACTTGCGGTAGTGCAATTTTATAAAATTTCAATGGGTGGTTACACCTGTTACTTCTAAAATTATTACCATGATTATGGATAAGCACGTTTTTCTATTGTGTGACGGGCATAGTAACTGTACAAATATACAGAGTGCAAGGTACAATTGATTGCAATTAAGAATGCAATGATAGCTGATACAAAAGCATGTTATCAATTCGATAAATGCGGTTACAAAGCGGCCGTTTCTCGCTGAATCCAAGCGATAACCGCAGAGTTGTCACAACCTTGTTTTCTTTCTTCTTCTTTCAAACGTGGAACCAGTGTATCACATATGGTTTTGTGATACGAATTTATCCATTCTATCTCCTACATACAGGAGAATTTTTGATTTGTATTTTACTATGCACACACTTAAATAAAGTAGATTTTTTTTTTAGACAGCATCGGTAATAAAGCATAAAAAGAGATAAATGCAAAGGCAGTCACACACAACACTGCGCATTTCTTCCCCCCCAAAAATATTCCACATTAGAAAAAATATCCGAAAGAAAAGACATACCTCTGCATTCAGAAGATTAAAATCCATCAAAGTGCGATCAAGAGGAATCTGAAAAACGAATAAACCATGCAAGAATTTATAAAAGCTTCCTACGCACAGGAGAAGAAAAATCATCCATCCACTCAAAAAACAAATATATAGAAAGAAATACAACTCTACAAGCCCTAGAAAAATGTATTTAAGAATCCAAATAACACAAGAATAGGAAATGCACAGCTCTACTTCACTGCAGCGTATAACCTACCAACGTTATGGTTTCAAATTTGTAGAAAGGAGTATTCTCAAATGTTTTCGGTAAGTCCGCTCTGAGCAGAGAGAAACAAATATATGTGTATAAGGCTGCTTTATATTTTTTTAAAGAAACAAACAAAACAACAATCGACACGCCTATTCCATTACTTTGATACTCTCTGTACGTACTCCACAACAATCACAAGATTTTCAATACGGATGCCAAATTCCACATCATAGTAGCCAGGTTCATTTGATAAAACCATACCAGGAAGCAACTTGGTAGTGCTACTAGGTCCCTACATAGAAAATAATACTAAAAGTAATGAAAATAGAGGAGAAATCAAAGATATGAAGATGAATATACAAAGTAAAAATCACATCGGGGGAAGTAAAAATAATTTTCTACCCAGTGTACGTACACTCTGTAAAATTTTCCCTGAAAAAATACGAAGAAAAAGAGGCTATTTTCAGCAAAATGATTCATAAAAAAAAAAATTTTGAGAGGATAGACATCGAGATCTTCGGAGACGCCTTAGATGAAAGCATTCTATTAGTCCATCACATTTTTTCTCCGTTTCTTTTTGCTGACGTTCCACACACTTTTTCGTCCTATACACTCTCTCTCCATCCTATTAAATCGTCTCCTCTAAACTCTCTCTCCATCCTATTAAATTGTCTCCTCTAAACTCTCTCCACATCCTATTAAAGCGTCACCTTTCTTACCAACTCTCTCGCCTTCCCTCCCTCTAAACACTCTCTCAAAGAAAATTTCCTTCATTTTCTAATTTCCATCTTATATTTCAATTCTTTTCTACACTTTTTTCAGACCGCTAATCGAGGAGAGATACCACAAGGACCTTCATGAACATTCAAAAAACATCCCACACCATGGCCTGTGCCATGACGATAATCCAATCCAACTTCCCACAAATCTTGACGAGCAAATACATCCAATTGTGGGCCTTTCGTATTGTCAGGAAAAATCGCTCTGGCTAAACGAATGTGGCCCTAATATACCAACAAATAAAAATAATATGAAGAAGAAGAAAACAAAGTACAATGTGTAAGGAGAAGAAAGGTGAGAGAAATGAAAAGTGCAGAGAGAATAAAGGATAAGCTAGGAGTAAAAAATTGTTAGAGGAGAAGACTAGGGAGATGAGAGATGGGAGAGAGAGACGGGAGAGATGAGAGGGAGATGGGAGAGAAAGATGAGAAGGAGATGGGAGAGAGAGATGAGAGGGAGAGAGATGGGAGAGAGACGGGAGAGAGAGATGGGAGGGAGATGGGAGAGAGAGATGAGAGAGATGAGAGGGAGATGGGAGAGTGAAATGGGAGAGATGAGAGAGAAATGGGAGAGATGAGAGAGAAATGGGAGGGATGAGAGAGAGATGAGAGAGAGATGAGAGAGATGATGAGAGAGATGATGAGAGAGAGATGAGAGAGAGATGAGAGAGAGAGATAAGAGAGAGAGAGATATGAGTGGAGAGAGAGAGATGAGAAATGAGAGTGATAAGATGAGAGAGAGATGAGAGAGAGATGAGAGAGATGATGAGAGATAGATGAGAGAGAGAGATGAGAGAGAGAGATGAGAGAGAGAGATGAGAGAGAGAGAGGAGAGAGAGAGATGA